>CAJUXJ010002154.1:0-24168 GCA_910589775.1 Avena eriantha
ATTTAGCTCAAACGGAGCTCGTATGCGGATTTGGCAAGCGTTTTACCGAAACAGTGTTTCCAATGTGACATTAAGGTGACAATTGTTGTTATGGTTGATTACTAATCCATAGGAACAATACAAACTCAAAACCATGCCAGGACACTATGGAAGTTGAGCCCGGTGCTTCAATCTAGGATCTTAGCACTCTAAGCCTAGAATCTTCTTGCGATATAGTCCGCGATATGGAGGATGTGCGCTTCAGAGACATGTATTGCCTTTTCTTCTCTAAGATAACTCCATTTTGCTAGCCGATTTTGACAATCTTAGAAAGTTTAAACTGGCGAAGCCAGTGAATTCGATGCAATATTTTATGTAGATATCGATCGCTATAAAATTTAGCTCAAACGGAGCTCGTATGCGGATTTGGCAACCGTTTTACAACCGAACAGTGTGTTCCAATGTGACATTAAGGTGACAATTGTTGTTATGGGTGATTACTAATCCATAGGAACAATACAAACTCAAAACCATGCCAGGACACTATGGAAGTTGAGCCCCGTGCTTCAATCTAGGATCTTAGCACTCTAAGCCTAGAAGCTTCTTGCCGATATAGTCCGCGATATGGAGGATGTGAATGCTGTCAGAGATCATGTATTGGCCTTGTATCTTCTCTAAGTAAACTCCATTTGCTAGCAGATTTTGAAAATCGTTAGAAATGTTCAAAACCTGGCTGAAGCCAGTGGCAATTCGGATGCAATATTTTAATGTAGAGATCCGATCGCTATAAAATTTAGCTCAAATGGAGCCTCGTATGGAAGGATTTGGCAAGCGTTTTAACCGAAAACAGTGTTGATCGCAAGTTGACATTAAGGTGACAGATTGTTGTTTATGGGGATTACTAAATCCATAGGAACAATAAAAACTCAAACCATGCCAGGACCTATGGAAGTTGAGCCCCGGTGCTTCAATCTTGGATCTTAGCACTCTAAGCCTCGAATCTGCTTGCGATATAGTCCTGCGATATGGAGGATGTGATTGCTTCGGAGTACGTGTATTGCCTTTTCTTACTGTAAGATAACTCCAATATTGCCTAGCCCATTTCGACAATCCTAGAATGTTCAAACTCGGACGAAAGCCATGTGAAATTGCGGATGCATATTTTCATGTAGAGATCGATCGCCTATAAAATTTAGCTCAAACGGAGCTCGTATGCGGATTTGGCAACCGTTTTACCGAAACATGTGTCCTAATGTGACATTAGGGTGACAATTGTTCGTTATGGGTGATTACTAATCCATAGGAACAATACAAACTCAAAACCATGCTAGGGACAATATGGAAGTTGAGCCCAGGTGCTTCAAATCTAGGATCTTAGCATCTCTAAGCCTAGACTCTTCTTGCGATATAGTCCGCGATATGGATGGAGTGGTGACTGCTTAGAGACATGTATTGCATTTTTCTTCTCTAAGATAACTCCATTTTGCTAGCCGATTTTCACAATCTTAGGAAAGTATTGATAATCTAGCGCAGCCAATGAAATTCGGATGCAATATTTATGTAGATATCGATCGCTATAAAATTTAGCTCAAACGGAGCTCGTATGCGGATTTGGCAAGCGTTTACCGAAACAGTGTGTTCCAATGTGACATTAAGGTGACAATTGTTGTTATGGTGATTACTAATCCATAGGAACATACAAACTGAAAAACCATGCTAGGACACTATGGAAGTTTGAGCCCCGTGCTTCAATCTAGGATCTTAGCACTCTATGCCTAGAAATCTTCTCTTGGGATATAGTCCGCGATATGGAGGATGTGATGCTTCAGAGACATGTATTGCCTTTTCTTCTCTAAGATAACTCCATTTTCCTAGCCGATTTTGAAAATCTTAGAAAGTTCAAAACTGGCGAAGCCTAGTGAAATTCGGATGCAATATTTTATGTAGATATCGATCCTATAAAATTTAGCTCAAATCGGAGCTCGTATGCGGATTGGCAAGCGTTTTACCGAAACAGTGTGTTCCAATGTGACATTAAGGTGACAATTGTTGTTATGGGTGATTACTAATCCATAGGAACAGTACAAACTGAAAACCATGCCAGGACACTACGGAAGTTGAGCCCGGTGCTTCAAACTAGGATCTTAGCACTCTAATCCTAGAATCTTCTTGCGATATATTCCGCGATATGGAGGATGGTGACGCTTTAGAGACATGTATTGGCTTTTCTTCTCTAAGATAACTACCAATTTCCTAGCCTATTTCGACAATCTTAGAAAGTTAAATCTGGCGAAGCGAGTGAAATTCGGATGCAATATTTTATGTAGATATCGATCGCTATAAAATTTAGCTCAAACGGAGCTCGTATGCGGATTTGGCAACCGTTTTACCGAAACGTGTGTTCCAATGTGACATTAAGGTGATAATTGTTGTTATGGGTGATTACTAATCCATAGGAACAATATAAACTCAAAACCATGCCAGGACACTATGGAAGTTGAGCCCCGTGCTTCAATCTAGGATCTTAGCACTCTAAGGCCTAGAATCTTCTTGCGATATAGTCCGCGATATGGAGGATGTGATGCTTCAGAGACATGTATTGCCTTTTCTTCTCTAAGATAACTCCATTTGCTAGCCGATTTTGAAAATCTTAGAAAGTTCAAAACTGGCGAAGCCAGTGCAATTCGGATGCAATATTTTATGTAGATATCGATCGCTATAAAATTTAGCTCAACGGATCTCGTATGCGGATTTGGCAAGCGTTTTACCGAAACAGTGTGATTCCAATGTGACATTAAGGTGACAATTGTTGTTATGGGTGATTACTAATCCATAGGAACAATACAAACTGAAAACCATGCCAGGACACGACGGAAGTTGAGCCCGGTGCTTCAATCTAGGATCTTAGCAGCTCTATGCCTAAAATCTTCTTGGGATATAGTCCGCGATATGGAGGATGTGATGCTTCAGAGACATGTATTGCCTTTTCTTCTATAAGATAACTCCATTTTCCTAGCCGATTACGACAATCTTAGAAAGTTGAAAACTCGAGAAGCCAGTGAAATTCGGATGCAATATTTTATGTAGATATCGACCCCTATAAAATTTAGGTCAAACGGATCTCGTATGCGGATTTGGCAAGCGTGTTACCGAACAGTGTGTTCTAATGTGACATTAAGGTGACAATTGTTGTGATGGGTCATTACTATTCCATAGGAACAACACAAACTCAAAACCATGCCAGGACACTGTGGAAGTTGAGCGCGGTGCTTCAATCTAGGATATTACCACTCTACGCCTAGAATCTTCTTCCGATATAGTCCTCGATATGGAGGATGGTGACGCTTCAGAGACATGTATTGCCTTTTCTTCTATAAGATAACTCCATTTTGCTAGCCTATTTTGACAATCTTTGAAAGTTCAAAACTCGCAAGCTAATGAAATTCGGAATTCAATATTTTATGTAGATATCGATCGCTATAAAATTTAGCTCAAACAGAGCTCGTATGCGGATTTGGCAAAGCGTTTTACCGAAACAGGTGTGTTCCAATGTGACATTAAGGTGACAATTGTTGTTTAGAGACATGTATTGCCTTTTCTTCTCTAAGATAACTCCAATTTGCTAGCCGATTTTGACAATCTTAGAAAGTTCAAAACTAGCGACGCGAGTGAAATTCGGATGCAATATTTTATGTAGATATCGATCGCTATAAAATTTAGCTCGAACGGAGCTCGTATGCGGATTTGGCAACCGTTTTACCGAAACAGTGTGTTCCAATGTGACATTAAGGTGACAATTGTTGTTATGGGTGATTACTAATCCATAGGAACAATACAAACTCAAAACCATGCCAGGACACTATGGAAGTTGAGCCCGGTGGTTCAATCTAGGATCTTAGCACTCTAAGCCCGAATCTCTCTTGCGATATAGTCCGTGATATGGAGGATGTGATGCTTCAGAGACATGTATTGCCTTTTCTTCTCTAAGATAACTCCATTTTGCTAGCCGATTTTGACAATCTTAGAAAGTTTGAAACTAGCGAAGCCAATGACATCCAGATGCTATATTTTATGTAGATATCGATCGCTATAAAATTTAGCTCAAACGGATCTCGTATGTGGATTTGGCAAGCGTTTTACCGAAACAGTGTGTTCCAATGTGACATTAAGGTGACAATTGTTGTTATGGGTGATTACTAATCCATAGGAACAATACAAACTGAAAACCATGCTAGGACACTACGGAAGTTGAGCCCCGGTGCTTCAATCTAGGATCTTAGCACTCTATGCCTAAAATCTTCTTGTGATATAGTCCGCGATATGGAGGATGTGATGCTTCAGAGACATGTATTGCCTTTTCTTCTGTAAGATAACTCCATTTTCCTAGCCGATTTCGACAATCAATAGAATGTTCAAAAGTCGAGAAGCCTGTGAAATTTGGATGCAATATTTTATGTGGATATCGACCCCTATAAAAATTTAGCTCAAACGGAGGTCGTATGCGGATTTGGCAAGCGTTTTAACCAAAACAGTGTGTTCTAATGTGACATTAAGGTGACAATTGTTGTTATGGGTGATTACTAATCCATAGGAACAATACAAACTCAAAACCATGCTAGGACACTATGGAAGTTGAGCCCAGTGCTTCAAATCTAGGATCTTAGCACTCTAAGCCTAGAATCTTCTTGCGATATAGTCCGCGATATGGAGGATGTGACTGCTTCAGAGACATGTATTGGCCTTTTCTTCTCTAAGATAACTCCAATTTGCTAGCCGATTTTGACAATCTTAGAAAGTTCAAAATCTGGCGAAGCGAGTGAAATTCGGATGCAATATTTTATGTAGATATCGATCCTATAAAATTTAGCTCAAACGGAGCTCGTATGCGGATTTGGCAAGCGTTTTACCGAAACGGTGTGTTCCAATGTGACATTAAGGTGACAATTGTTGTTATGGGTGATTACTAATCCATAGGAACAATACAAACTCAAAACCATGCCAGGACACTATGGAAGTTGAGCCCGGTGCTTCAATCTAGGATCTTAGCACTCTAAGCCTAGAATCTTCTTGCGATATAGTCCGCGATATGGAGGATGTGATGCTTCAGAGACATGTATTGCCTTTTCTTCTCTAAGATAACTCCATTTTGCTAGCCGATTTTGACAATCTTAGAAAGTTCAAACTGGCGAAGCCAAGTGAAATTCGGATGCAATATTTTATGTAGATATCGATCGCTATAAAATTTAGCTCAAACGGAGCTCGTATGCGGATTTGGCAAGCGTTTTACCGAAACAGTGTGTTCCAATGTGACATTAAGGTGACAATTGTTGTTATGGGTGATTACTAATCCATAGGAACAATACAAACTCAAAACCATGCCAGGACACTATGGAAGTTGAGCCCGGTGCTTCAATCTAGGATCTTAGCACTCTAAGCCTAGAATCTTCTTGCGATATAGTCCGCGATATGGAGGATGTGATGCTTCAGAGACATGTATTGCCTTTTCTTCTCTAAGATAACTCCATTTTGCTAGCCGATTTTGACAATCTTAGAAAGTTTGAAACTAGCGAAGCCAGTGAAATTCAGATGCTATATTTTATGTAGATATCGATCGCTATAAAATTTAGCTCAACGGAGCTCGTATGCGGATTTGGCAAGCGTTTTACCGAAACAGTGTGTTCCAATGTGACATTAAGGTGACAATTGTTGTTATGGGTGATTACTAATCCATAGGAACAATACAAACTCAAAACCATGCCAGGACACTATGGAAGTTGAGCCCGGTGCTTCAATCTAGGATCTTAGCACTCTAAGCCTAGAATCTTCTTGCGATATAGTCCGCGATATGGAGGATGTGATGCTTCAGAGACATGTATTGCCTTTTCTTCTCTAAGATAACTCCATTTTGCTAGCCGATTTTGACAATCTTAGAAAGTTTGAAACTAGGCGAAGCCAATGAAATCCAGGATGCTATATTTTATGTAGATATCGATCGCTATAAAATTTAGCTCAAACGGATCTCGTATGCGGATTTGGCAAGCGTTTTACCGAAACAGTGTGTTCCAATGTGACATTAAGGTGACAATTGTTGTTATGGGTGATTACTAATCCATAGGAACAATACAAACTGAAAACCATGCTAGGACACTACGGAAGTTGAGCCCGGTGCTTCAATCTAGGATCTTAGCACTCTATGCCTAAAATCTTCTTGTGATATAGTCCGCGATATGGAGGATGTGATGCTTCAGAGACATGTATTGCCTTTTCTTCTGTAAGATAACTCCATTTTCCTAGCCGATTTCGACAATCAAAGAATGTTCCAAAACTCGAGAAGCCTGTGAAATTCGGATGCAATATTTTATGTAGATATCGACCCCTATAAAATTTAGCTCAAACGGAGGTCGTATGCGGATTTGGCAAGCGTTTTACCGAAACAGTGTGTTCTAATGTGACATTAAGGTGACAATTGTTGTTATGGGTGATTACTAATCCATAGGAACAATACAAACTCAAAACCATGCTAGGACAATATGGAAGTTGAGCCCAGTGCTTCAAACTAGGATCTTAGCACTCTAATCCTAGAATCTTCTTGCGATATATTCCGCGATATGGAGGATGGTGACGCTTTAGAGACATGTATTGGCTTTTCTTCTCTAAGATAACTCCAATTTGCTAGCCGATTTTGACAATCTTAGAAAGTTTAAATCTGGCGAAGCGAGTGAAATTCGGATGCAATATTTTATGTAGATATCGATCGCTATAAAATTTAGCTCAAACGGAGCTCGTATGCGGATTTGGCAACCGTTTTACCGAAACGGTGTGTTCCAATGTGACATTAAGGTGATAATTGTTGTTATGGGTGATTACTAATCCATAGGAACAATACAAACTCAAAACCATGCCAGGACACTATGGAAGTTGAGCCCCGTGCTTCAATCTAGGATCTTAGCACTCTAAGCCTAGAATCTTCTTGCGATATAGTCCGCGATATGGAGGATGTGATGCTTCAGAGACATGTATTGCCTTTTCTTCTCTAAGATAACTCCATTTTGCTAGCCGATTTTGAAAATCTTAGAAAGTTCAAAACTGGCGAAGCCAGTGCAATTCGGATGCAATATTTTATGTAGATATCGATCGCTATAAAATTTAGCTCAAACGGAGCTCGTATGCGGATTTGGCAAGCGTTTTACCGAAACAGTGTGATCCAATGTGACATTAAGGTGACAATTGTTGTTATGGGTGATTACTAATCCATAGGAACAATACAAACTCAAAACCATGCCAGGACACTATGGAAGTTGAGCCCGGTGCTTCAATCTTAGGATCTTAGCACTCTAAGCCTCGAATCTTCTTGCGATATAGTCCTGCGATATGGAGGATGTGATGCTTCAGAGACATGTATTGCCTTTTCTTCTCTAAGATAACTCCATTTTGCTAGCCGATTTTGACAATCTTAGAAAGTTTGAAACTGGCGAAGACAATGACATCCAGATGCTATATTTTATGTAGATATCGATCGCTATAAAATTTAGCTCAATCGGATCTCGTATGCGGATTTGGCAATGCGTTTTACCGAAACAGTGTGTTCCAATGTGACATTAAGGTGACAATTGTTGTTATGGGTGATTACTAAACCATAGGAACAGTACAAACTGAAAACCATGCCACAACACTACGGAAGTTGAGCCCGGTGCTTCAATCTTGGATCTTAGCACTCTAAGCCTCGAATCTTCTTGCGATATAGTCTGCGATATGGAGGATGTGATGCTTCAGAGACATGTATTGCCTTTTCTTCTCTAAGATAACTCCATTTTGCTAGCCGATTTTGACAATCTTAGAAAGTTTGAAACTGGCGAAGCCAATGACATCCAGATGCTATATTTTATGTAGATATCGATCGCTATAAAATTTAGCTCAATCGGATCTCGTATGCGGATTTGGCAAGCGTTTTACCGAAACAGTGTGTTCCAATGTGACATTAAGGTGACAATTGTTGTTATGGGTGATTACTAAACCATAGGAACAGTACAAACTGAAAACCATGCCAGGACACTACGGAAGTTGAGCCCGGTGCTTCAATCTAGGATCTTAGCACTGTATGCCTAAAATCTTCTTGTGATATAGTCCGCGATATGGAGGATGTGATGCTTCAGAGACATGTATTGCCTTTTCTTCTCTAAGATAACTCCATTTTGCTAGCCGATTTTGACAATCTTAGAAAGTTTGAAACTAGCGAAGCCAATGACATCTAGATGCTATATTTTATGTAGATATCGATCGCTATAAAATTTAGCTCAAACGGATCTCGTATGTGGATTTGGCAAGCGTTTTACCGAAACAGTGTGTTCCAATGTGACATTAAGGTGACAATTGTTGTAATGGGTGATTACTAATCCATAGGAACAATACAAACTGAAAACCATGCTAGGACACTACGGAAGTTGAGCCCGGTGCTTCAATCTAGGATCTTAGCACTCTATGCCTAAAACCTTCTTGTGATATAGTCCGCGATATGGAGGATGTGATGCTTCAGAGACATGTATTGCCTTTTCTTCTGTAAGATAACTCCATTTTCCTAGCCGATTTCGACAATCAAAGAATGTTCAAAACTCGAGAAGCCTGTGAAATTCGGATGCAATATTTTATGTAGATATCGACCCCTATAAAATTTAGCTCAAACGGAGGTCGTATGCGGATTTGGCAAGCGTTTTACCGAAACAGTGTGTTCTAATGTGACATTAAGGTGACAATTGTTGTTATGGGTGATTACTAATCCATAGGAACAATACAAACTCAAAACCATGCTAGGACAATATGGAAGTTGAGCCCAGTGCTTCAAACTAGGATCTTAGCACTCTAATCCTAGAATCTTCTTGCGATATATTCCGCGATATGGAGGATGGTGACGCTTTAGAGACATGTATTGGCTTTTCTTCTCTAAGATAACTCCAATTTGCTAGCCGATTTTGACAATCTTAGAAAGTTTAAATCTGGCGAAGCGAGTGAAATTCGGATGCAATATTTTATGTAGATATCGCTCGCTATAAAATTTAGCTCAAACGGAGCTCGTATGCGGATTTGGCAACCGTTTTACCGAAACGGTGTGTTCCAATGTGACATTAAGGTGATAATTGTTGTTATGGGTGATTACTAATCCATAGGAACAATACAAACTCAAAACCATGCCCGGACACTATGGAAGTTGAGCCCCGTGCTTCAATCTAGGATCTTAGCACTCTAAGCCTAGAATCTTCTTGCGATATAGTCCGCGATATGGAGGATGTGATGCTTCAGAGACATGTATTGCCTTTTCTTCTCTAAGATAACTCCATTTTGCTAGACGATTTTGAAAATCTTAGAAAGTTCAAAACTGGCGAAGCCAGTGCAATTCGGATGCAATATTTTATGTAGATATCGATCGCTATAAAATTTAGCTCAAACGGAGCTCGTATGCGGATTTGGCAAGCGTTTTACTGAAACAGTGTGATCCAATGTGATATTAAGGTGACAATTGTTGTTATGGGTGATTACTAATCCATAGGAACAATACAAACTCAAAACCATGCCAGGACACTATGGAAGTTGAGCCCGGTGCTTCAATCTTGGATCTTAGCACTCTAAGCCTCGAATCTTCTTGCGATATAGTCTGCGATATGGAGGATGTGATGCTTCAGAGACATGTATTGCCTTTTCTTCTCTAAGATAACTCCATTGTGCTAGCCGATTTTGACAATCTTAGAAAGTTTGAAACTGGCGAAGCCAATGACATCCAGATGCTATATTTTATGTAGATACCGATCGCTATAAAATTTAGCTCAATCGGATCTCGTATGCGGATTTGGCAAGCGTTTTACGGAAACAGTGTGTTCCAATGTGACATTAAGGTGACAATTGTTGTTATGGGTGATTACTAAACCATAGGAACAGTAAAAACTGAAAACCATGCCAGGACACTACGGAAGTTGAGCCCGGTGCTTCAATCTAGGATCTTAGCACTCTATGCCTAAAATCTTCTTGCGATATAGTCCGCGATATGGAGGATGTGATGCTTCAGAGACATGTATTGCCTTTTCTTCTCTAAGATAACTCCATTTTGCTAGCATATTTTGACAATCTTAGAAAGTTCAAAACTGGCGAAGCTAATGAAATTCGGATGCAATATTTTATGTAGATATCGATCGCTATAAAATTTAGCTCAAACAGAGCTCGTATGCGGATTTGGCAAGCGTTTTACCGAAACAGTGTGTTCCAATGTGACATTAAGGTGACAATTGTTGTTATGGGTGATTACTAATCCATAGGAACAATACAAACTGAAAACCATGCTAGGACACTACGGAAGTTGAGCCCGGTGCTTCAATCTAGGATCTTAGCACTCTATGCCTAAAACCTTCTTGTGATATAGTCCGCGATATGGAGGATGTGATGCTTCAGAGATATGTATTGCCTTTTCTTCTGTAAGATAACTCCATTTTCCTAGCCGATTTCGACAATCAAAGAATGTTCAAAACTCGAGAAGCCTAGTGAAATTCGGATGCAATATTTTATGTAGATATCGACCCCTATAAAATTTAGCTCAAACGGAGGTCGTATGCGGATTTGGCAAGCGTTTTACCGAAACAGTGTGTTCTAATGTGACATTAAGGTGACAATTGTTGTTATGGGTGATTACTAATCCATAGGAACAATACAAACTCAAAACCATGCTAGGACAATATGGAAGTTGAGCCCAGTGCTTCAAACTAGGATCTTAGCACTCTAATCCTAGAATCTTCTTGCGATATATTCCGCGATATGGAGGATGGTGACGCTTTAGAGACATGTATTGGCTTTTCTTCTCTAAGATAACTCCAATTTGCTAGCCGATTTTGACAATCTTAGAAAGTTTAAATCTGGCGAAGCGAGTGAAATTCGGATGCAATATTTTATGTAGATATCGCTCGCTATAAAATTTAGCTCAAACGGAGCTCGTATGCGGATTTGGCAACCGTTTTACCGAAACGGTGTGTTCCAATGTGACATTAAGGTGATAATTGTTGTTATGGGTGATTACTAATCCATAGGAACAATACAAACTCAAAACCATGCCCGGACACTATGGAAGTTGAGCCCCGTGCTTCAATCTAGGATCTTAGCACTCTAAGCCTAGAATCTTCTTGCGATATAGTCCGCGATATGGAGGATGTGATGCTTCAGAGACATGTATTGCCTTTTCTTCTCTAAGATAACTCCATTTTGCTAGCCGATTTTGAAAATCTTAGAAAGTTCAAAACTGGCGAAGCCAGTGCAATTCGGATGCAATATTTTATGTAGATATCGATCGCTATAAAATTTAGCTCAAACGGAGCTCGTATGCGGATTTGGCAAGCGTTTTACCGAAACAGTGTGATCCAATGTGACATTAAGGTGACAATTGTTGTTATGGGTGATTACTAATCCATAGGAACAATACAAACTCAAAACCATGCCAGGACACTATGGAAGTTGAGCCCGGTGCTTCAATCTTGGATCTTAGCACTCTAAGCCTCGAATCTTCTTGCGATATAGTCTGCGATATGGAGGATGTGATGCTTCAGAGACATGTATTGCCTTTTCTTCTCTAAGATAACTCCATTGTGCTAGCCGATTTTGACAATCTTAGAAAGTTTGAAACTGGCGAAGCCAATGACATCCAGATGCTATATTTTATGTAGATACCGATCGCTATAAAATTTAGCTCAATCGGATCTCGTATGCGGATTTGGCAAGCGTTTTACCGGAAACAGTGTGTTCCAATGTGACATTAAGGTGACAATTGTTGTTATGGGTGATTACTAAACCATAGGAACAGTACAAACTGCAAACCATGCCAGGACACTACGGAAGTTGAGCCCGGTGCTTCAATCTAGGATCTTAGCACTCTATGCCTAAAATCTTCTTGCGATATAGTCCGCGATATGGAGGATGTGATGCTTCAGAGACATGTATTGCCTTTTCTTCTCTAAGATAACTCCATTTTGCTAGCATATTTTGACAATCTTAGAAAGTTCAAAACTGGCGAAGCTAATGAAATTCGGATGCAATATTTTATGTAGATATCGATCGCTATAAAATTTAGCTCAAACAGAGCTCGTATGCGGATTTGGCAAGCGTTTTACCGAAACAGTGTGTTCCAATGTGACATTAAGGTGACAATTGTTGTTATGGGTGATTACTAATCCATAGGAACAATACAAACTGAAAACCATGCTAGGACACTACGGAAGTTGAGCCCGGTGCTTCAATCTAGGATCTTAGCACTCTATGCCTAAAACCTTCTTGTGATATAGTCCGCGATATGGAGGATGTGATGCTTCAGAGATATGTATTGCCTTTTCTTCTGTAAGATAACTCCATTTTCCTAGCCGATTTCGACAATCAAAGAATGTTCAAAACTCGAGAAGCCTGTGAAATTCGGATGCAATATTTTATGTAGATATCGACCCCTATAAAATTTAGCTCAAACGGAGGTCGTATGCGGATTTGGCAAGCGTTTTACCGAAACAGTGTGTTCTAATGTGACATTAAGGTGACAATTGTTGTTATGGGTGATTACTAATCCATAGGAACAATACAAACTCAAAACCATGCTAGGACAATATGGAAGTTGAGCCCAGTGCTTCAAACTAGGATCTTAGCACTCTAAGCCTAGAATCTTCTTGCGATATATTCCGCGATATGGAGGATGGTGACGCTTTAGAGACATGTATTGGCTTTTCTTCTCTAAGATAACTCCAATTTGCTAGCCGATTTTGACAATCTTAGAAAGTTTAAATCTGGCGAAGCGAGTGAAATTCGGATGCAATATTTTATGTAGATATCGATCGCTATAAAATTTAGCTCAAACGGAGCTCGTATGCGGATTTGGCAACCGTTTTACCGAAACGGTGTGTTCCAATGTGACATTAAGGTGATAATTGTTGTTATAGGGTGATTACTAATCCATAGGAACAATACAAACTCAAAACCATGCTAGGACACTATGGAAGTTGAGCCCCGTGCTTCAATCTAGGATCTTAGCACTCTAAGCCTAGAATCTTCTTGCGATATAGTCCGCGATATGGAGGATGTGATGCTTCAGAGACATGTATTGCCTTTTCTTCTCTAAGATAACTCCATTTTGCTAGCCGATTTTGAAAATCTTAGAAAGTTCAAAACTGGCGAAGCTAGTGCAATTCGGATGCAATATTTTATGTAGATATCGATCGCTATAAAATTTAGCTCAAACGGAGCTCGTATGCGGATTTGGCAAGCGTTTTACCGAAACAGTGTGATCCAATGTGACATTAAGGTGACAATTGTTGTTATGGGTGATTACTAATCCATAGGAACAATACAAACTCAAAACCATGCCAGGACACTATGGAAGTTGAGCCCGGTGCTTCAATCTTGGATCTTAGCACTCTAAGCCTCGAATCTTCTTGCGATATAGTCTGCGATATGGAGGATGAGATGCTTCAGAGACATGTATTGCCTTTTCTTCTCTAAGATAACTCCATTTTGCTAGCCGATTTTGACAATCTTAGAAAGTTTGAAACTGGCGAAGCCAATGACATCCAGATGCTATATTTTATGTAGATATCGATCGCTATAAAATTTAGCTCAATCGGATCTCGTATGCGGATTTGGCAAGCGTTTTACCGAAACAGTGTGTTCCAATGTGACATTAAGGTGACAATTGTTGTTATGGGTGATTACTAAACCATAGGAACAGTACAAACTGAAAACCATGCCAGGACACTACGGAAGTTGAGCCCGGTGCTTCAATCTAGGATCTTAGCACTCTATGCCTAAAATCTTCTTGTGATATAGTCCGCGATATGGAGGATGTGATGCTTCAGAGACATGTATTGCCTTTTCTTCTGTAAGATAACTCCATTTTCCTAGCCAATTTCGACAATCATGGAATGTTCAAAACTCGAGAAGCCAGTGAAATTCGGATGCAATATTTTATGTAGATATCGACCCCTATAAAATTTAGCTCAAACAGAGCTCGCATGCGGATTTGGCAAGCGTTTTACCGAAAAAGTGTGTTCTAATGTGACATTAAGGTGGCAATTGTTGTTATGGGTGATTACTAATCCATAGGAACAATACAAACTCAAAACCATGCCAGGACACTATGGAAGTTGAGCCCGGTGCTTCAATCTAGGATCTTAGCACTCTAAGCCTAGAATCTTCTTGCGATATAGTCCGCGATATGGAGGATGTGATGCTTCAGAGACATGTATTGCCTTTTCTTCTATAAGATAACTCCATTTTGCTAGCCTATTTTGACAATCTTAGAAAGTTCAAAACTGGCGAAGCTAATGAAATTCGGATGCAATATTTTATGTAGATATCGATCGCTATAAAATTTAGCTCAATCGGATCTCGTATGCGGATTTGGCAAGCGTTTTACCGAAACAGTGTGTTCCAATGTGACATTAAGGTGACAATTGTTGTTATGGGTGATTACTAATCCATAGGAACAATACAAACTGAAAACCATGCTAGGACACTACGGAAGTTGAGCCCGGTGCTTCAATCTAGGATCTTAGCACTCTATGCCTAAAATCTTCTTGCGATATAGTCCGCGATATGGAGGATGTGATGCTTCAGAGACATGTATTGCCTTTTCTTCTCTAAGATAACTCCATTTTGCTAGCCGATTTTGACAATCTTAGAAAGTTTGAAACTAGCGAAGCCAATGACATCCAGATGCTATATTTTATGTAGATATCGATTGCTATAAAATTTAGCTCAAACGGATCTCGTATGTGGATTTGGCAAGCGTTTTATCGAAACAGTGTGTTCCAATGTGACATTAAGGTGACAATTGTTGTTATGGGTGATTACTAATCCATAGGAACAATACAAACTGAAAACCATGCTAGGACACTACGGAAGTTGAGCCCGGTGCTTCAATCTAGGATCTTAGCACTCTATGCCTAAAATCTTCTTGTGATATAGTCCGCGATATGGAGGATGTGATGCTTCAGAGACATGTATTGCCTTTTCTTCTGTAAGATAACTCCATTTTCCTAGCCGATTTCGACAATCAAAGAATGTTCAAAACTCGAGAAGCCTGTGAAATTCGGATGCAATATTTTATGTAGATATCGACCCCTATAAAATTTAGCTCAAACGGAGGTCGTATGCGGATTTGGCAAGCGTTTTACCGAAACAGTGTGTTCTAATGTGACATTAAGGTGACAATTGTTGTTATGGGTGATTACTAATCCATAGGAACAATACAAACTCAAAACCATGCTAGGACAATATGGAAGTTGAGCCCAGTGCTTCAAACTAGGATCTTAAGCACTCTAATCCTAGAATCTTCTTGCGATATATTCCGCGATATGGAGGATGGTGACGCTTTAGAGACATGTATTGGCTTTTCTTCTCTAAGATAACTCCAATTTGCTAGCCGATTTTGACAATCTTAGAAAGTTTAAATCTGGCGAAGCGAGTGAAATTCGGATGCAATATTTTATGTAGATATCGCTCGCTATAAAATTTAGCTCAAACGGAGCTCGTATGCGGATTTGGCAACCGTTTTACCGAAACGGTGTGCTCCAATGTGACATTAAGGTGATAATTGTTGTTATGGGTGATTACTAATCCATAGGAACAATACAAACTCAAAACCATGCCAGGACACTATGGAAGTTGAGCCCCGTGCTTCAATCTAGGATCTTAGCACTCTAAGCCTAGAATCTTCTTGCGATATAGTCCGCGATATGGAGGATGTGATGCTTCAGAGACATGTATTGCCTTTTCTTCTCTAAGATAACTCCATTTTGCTAGCCGATTTTGAAAATCTTAGAAAGTTCAAAACTGGCGAAGCCAGTGCAATTCGGATGCAATATTTTATGTAGATATCGATCGCTATAAAATTTAGCTCAAACGGAGCTCGTATGCGGATTTGGCAAGCGTTTTACCGAAACAGTGTGATCCAATGTGACATTAAGGTGACAATTGTTGTTATGGGTGATTACTAATCCATAGGAACAATACAAACTCAAAACCATGCCAGGACACTATGGAAGTTGAGCCCGGTGCTTCAATCTTGGATCTTAGCACTCTAAGCCTCGAATCTTCTTGCGATATAGTCTAGCGATATGGAGGATGTGATGCTTCAGAGACATGTATTGCCTTTTCTTCTCTAAGATAACTCCATTGTGCTAGCCGATTTTGACAATCTTAGAAAGTTTGAAACTGGCGAAGCCAATGACATCCAGATGCTATATTTTATGTAGATACCGATCGCTATAAAATTTAGCTCAATCGGATCTCGTATGCGGATTTGGCAAGCGTTTTACCGAAACAGTGTGTTCCAATGTGACATTAAGGTGACAATTGTTGTTATGGGTGATTACTAAACCATAGGAACAGTAAAACTGAAAACCATGCCAGGACACTACGGAAGTTGAGCCCGGTGCTTCAATCTAGGATCTTAGCACTCTATGCCTAAAATCTTCTTGCGATATAGTCCGCGATATGGAGGATGTGATGCTTCAGAGACATGTATTGCCTTTTCTTCTCTAAGATAACTCCATTTTGCTAGCATATTTTGACAATCTTAGAAAGTTCAAAACTGGCGAAGCTAATGAAATTCGGATGCAATATTTTATGTAGATATCGATCGCTATAAAATTTAGCTCAAACAGAGCTCGTATGCGGATTTGGCAAGCGTTTTACCGAAACAGTGTGTTCCAATGTGACATTAAGGTGACAATTGTTGTTATGGGTGATTACTAATCCATAGGAACAATACAAACTGAAAACCATGCTAGGACACTACGGAAGTTGAGCCCGGTGCTTCAATCTAGGATCTTAGCACTCTATGCCTAAAACCTTCTTGTGATATAGTCCGCGATATGGAGGATGTGATGCTTCAGAGATATGTATTGCCTTTTCTTCTGTAAGATAACTCCATTTTCCTAGCCGATTTCGACAATCAAAGAATGTTCAAAACTCGAGAAGCCTGTGAAATTCGGATGCAATATTTTATGTAGATATCGACCCCTATAAAATTTAGCTCAAACGGAGGTCGTATGCGGATTTGGCAAGCGTTTTACCGAAACAGTGTGTTCTAATGTGACATTAAGGTGACAATTGTTGTTATGGGTGATTACTAATCCATAGGAACAATACAAACTCAAAACCATGCTAGGACAATATGGAAGTTGAGCCCAGTGCTTCAAACTAGGATCTTAGCACTCTAAGCCTAGAATCTTCTTGCGATATATTCCGCGATATGGAGGATGGTGACGCTTTAGAGACATGTATTGGCTTTTCTTCTCTAAGATAACTCCAATTTGCTAGCCGATTTTGACAATCTTAGGAAAGTTTAAATATGGCGAAGCGAGTGAAATTCGGATGCAATATTTTATGTAGATATCGATCGCTATAAAATTTAGCTCAAACGGAGCTCGTATGCGGATTTGGCAACCGTTTTACCGAAACGGTGTGTTCCAATGTGACATTAAGGTGACAATTGTTGTTATGGGTGATTACTAATCCATAGGAACAATACAAACTGAAAACCATGCCAGGACACTACGGAAGTTGAGCCCGGTGCTTCAATCTAGGATCTTAGCACTCTATGCCTAAAATCTTCTTGTGATATAGTCCGCGATATGGAGGATGTGATGCTTCAGAGACATGTATTGCCTTTTCTTCTGTAAGATAACTCCATTTTCCTAGCCAATTTCGACAATCATGGAATGTTCAAACTCGAGAAGCCAGTGAAATTCGGATGCAATATTTTATGTAGATATCGACCCCTATAAAATTTAGCTCAAACAGAGCTCGTATGCGGATTTGGCAACCGTTTTACCGAAACGGTGTGTTCCAATGTGACATTAAGGTGATAATTGTTGTTATAGGTGATTACTAATCCATAGGAACAATACAAACTCAAAACCATGCTAGGACACTATGGAAGTTGAGCCCGTGCTTCAATCTAGGATCTTAGCACTCTAAGCCTAGAATCTTCTTGCGATATAGTCCGCGATATGGAGGATGTGATGCTTCAGAGACATGTATTGCCTTTTCTTCTCTAAGATAACTCCATTTTGCTAGCCGATTTTGAAAATCTTAGAAAGTTCAAAACTGGCGAAGCTAGTGCAATTCGGATGCAATATTTTATGTAGATATCGATCGCTATAAAATTTAGCTCAAACGGAGCTCGTATGCGGATTTGGCAAGCGTTTTACCGAAACAGTGTGATCCAATGTGACATTAAGGTGACAATTGTTGTTATGGGTGATTACTAATCCATAGGAACAATACAAACTCAAAACCATGCCAGGACACTATGGAAGTTGAGCCCGGTGCTTCAATCTTGGATCTTAGCACTCTAAGCCTCGAATCTTCTTGCGATATAGTCTGCGATATGGAGGATGAGATGCTTCAGAGACATGTATTGCCTTTTCTTCTCTAAGATAACTCCATTTTGCTAGCCGATTTTGACAATCTTAGAAAGTTTGAAACTGGCGAAGCCAATGACATCCAGATGCTATATTTTATGTAGATATCGATCGCTATAAAATTTAGCTCAATCGGATCTCGTATGTGGATTTGGCAAGCGTTTTACCGAAACAGTGTGTTCCAATGTGACATTAAGGTGACAATTGTTGTTATGGGTGATTACTAATCCATAGGAACAATACAAACTGAAAACCATGCCTAGGACACTACGGAAGTTGAGCCCGGTGCTTCAATCTAGGATCTTAGCACTCTATGCCTAAAATCTTCTTGTGATATAGTCCGCGATATGGAGGATGTGATGCTTCAGAGACATGTATTGCCTTTTCTTCTGTAAGATAACTCCATTTTCCTAGCCGATTTTCGACAATCTAAGAATGTTCAAAACTCGAGAAGCCAGTGAAATTCGGATGCAATATTTTATGTAGATATCGACCCTATAAAATTTAGCTCAAACGGAGCTCGTATGCGGATTTGGCAAGCGTTTTACCGAAACAGTGTGTTCTAATGTGACATTAAGGTGACAATTGTTGTTATGGGTGATTACTAATCCATAGGAACAATACAAACTCAAAACCATGCTAGGACACTATGGAAGTTGAGCCCGGTGCTTCAATCTAGGATCTTAGCACTCTAATCCTAGAATCTTCTTGCGATATATTCCGCGATATGGAGGATGGTGACGCTTTAGAGACATGTATTGGCTTTTCTTCTCTAAGATAACTCCAATTTGCTAGCCGATTTTGACAATCTTAGAAAGTTCAAACTGGCGAAGCTAATGAAATTCGGATGCAATGTTTTATGTAGATATCGATCGCTATAAAATTTAGCTCAATCGGATCTCGTATGCGGATTTGGCAAGCGTTTTACCGAAACAGTGTGTTCCAATGTGACATTAAGGTGACAATTGTTGTTATGGGTGATTACTAATCCATAGGAACAATACAAACTGAAAACCATGCTAGGACACTACGGAAGTTGAGCCCGGTGCTTCAATCTAGGATCTTAGCACTGTATGCCTAAAATCTTCTTGTGATATAGTCCGCGATATGGAGGATGTGATGCTTCAGAGACATGTATTGCCTTTTCTTCTCTAAGATAACTCCATTTTGCTAGCCGATTTTGACAATCTTAGAAAGTTTGCAAACTAGCGAAGCAATGAAATCCAGATGCTAATATTTTATGTAGATATCGATCGCTATAAAATTTAGCTCAAACGGATCTCGTATGCGGATTTGGCAAGCGTTTTATCGAAACAGTGTGTTCCAATGTGACATTAAGGTGACAATTGTTGTTATGGGTGATTACTAATCCATAGGAACAATACAAACTGAAAACCATGCTAGGACACTACGGAAGTTGAGCCCGGTGCTTCAATCTAGGATCTTAGCACTCTATGCCTAAAACCTTCTTGTGATATAGTCCGCGATATGGAGGATGTGATGCTTCAGAGACATGTATTGCCTTTTCTTCTGTAAGATAACTCCATTTTCCTAGCCGATTTCGACAATCAAAGAATGTTCAAAACTCGAGAAGCCTGTGAAATTCGGATGCAATATTTATGTAGATATCGACCCCTATAAAATTTAGCTCAAACGGAGGTCGTATGCGGATTTGGCAAGCGTTTTTACCGAAACAGTGTGTTCTAATGTGACATTAAGGTGACAATTGTTGTTATGGGTGATTACTAATCCATAGGAACAATACAAACTCAAAACCATGCTAGGACAATATGGAAGTTGAGCCCAGTGCTTCAAACTAGGATCTTAGCACTCTAAGCCTAGAATCTTCTTGCGATATATTCCGCGATATGGAGGATGGTGACGCTTTAGAGACATGTATTGGCTTTTCTTCTCTAAGATAACTCCAATTTGCTAGCCGATTTTGACAATCTTAGAAAGTTTAAATCTGGCGAAGCGAGTGAAATTCGGATGCAATATTTTATGTAGATATCGATCGCTATAAAATTTAGCTCAAACGGAGCTCGTATGCGGATTTGGCAACCGTTTTACCGAAACGGTGTGCTCCAATGTGACATTAAGGTGATAATTGTTGTTATAGGGTGATTACTAATCCATAGGAACAATACAAACTCAAAACCATGCTAGGACACTATGGAAGTTGAGCCCCGTGCTTCAATCTAGGATCTTAGCACTCTAAGCCTAGAATCTTCTTGCGATATAGTCCGCGATATGGAGGATGTGATGCTTCAGAGACATGTATTGCCTTTTCTTCTCTAAGATAACTCCATTTTGCTAGCCGATTTTGAAAATCTTAGAAAGTTCAAAACTGGCGAAGCTAGTGCAATTCGGATGCAATATTTTATGTAGATATCGATCGCTATAAAATTTAGCTCAAACGGAGCTCGTATGCGGATTTGGCAAGCGTTTTACCGAAACAGTGTGATCCAATGTGACATTAAGGTGACAATTGTTGTTATGGGTGATTACTAATCCATAGGAACAATACAAACTCAAAACCATGCCAGGACACTATGGAAGTTGAGCCCGGTGCTTCAATCTTGGATCTTAGCACTCTAAGCCTCGAATCTTCTTGCGATATAGTCTGCGATATGGAGGATGTGATGCTTCAGAGACATGTATTGCCTTTTCTTCTCTAAGATAACTCCATTTTGCTAGCCGATTTTGACAATCTTAGAAAGTTTGAAACTGGCGAAGCCAATGACATCCAGATGCTATATTTTATGTAGATATCGATCGCTATAAAATTTAGCTCAATCGGATCTCGTATGCGGATTGGCAAGCGTTTTACCGAAACAGTGTGTTCCAATGTGACATTAAGGTGACAATTGTTGTTATGGGTGATTACTAAACCATAGGAACAGTACAAACTGAAAACCATGCCAGGACACTACGGAAGTTGAGCCCGGTGCTTCAATCTAGGATCTTAGCACTCTATGCCTAAAATCTTCTTGCTGATATAGTCCGCGATATGGAGGATGTGATGCTTCAGAGACATGTATTGCCTTTTCTTCTCTAAGATAACTCCATTTTGCCTAGCCTATTTTGACAATCTAGAAGTTCAAAACTGCGAAGCCTAGTGAAATTCGGATGCAATATTTTATGTAGATATCGATCCCTATAAAATTTAGCTCAAACAGAGCTCGTATGCGGATTTGGCAAGCGTTTTACCGAAACAGTGTGTTCCATGTGACATTAAGGTGACAATTGTTGTTATGGGTGATTACTAATCCATAGGAACAATACAAACTCAAAACCATGTCAGGACACTATGGAAGTTGAGCCCGGTGCTTCAATCTAGGATCTTAGCACTCTAAGCCTAGAATCTTCTTGCGATATAGTCCGCGATATGGAGGATGTGATGCTTCAGAGACATGTATTGCCTTTTCTTCTATAAGATAACTCCATTTGCTAGCCGATTTTGACAATCTTAGAAAGTTCAAAACTAGCGAAGCTAGTGAAATCGGATGCAATATTTTATGTAGATATCGATCGCTATAAAATTTAGCTCAAACGGAGCTCGTATGCGGATTTGGCAAGCGTTTTACCGAAACAGTGTGTTCCAATGTGACATTAAGGTGACAATTGTTGTTATGGGTGATTACTAATCCATAGGAACAATACAAACTCAAAACCATGCTCAGGACACTATGGAAGTTGAGCCCAGTGCTTCAACTAGGATCTTAGCACTCTAAGCCTAGAATCTTCTTGCGATATATTCCGCGATATGGAGGATGGTGACGCTTAGAGACATGTATTGGCTTTTCTTCTCTAAGATAACTCCAATTTGCTAGCCGATTTTGACAATCTTAGAAAGTTTAAATCTGGCGAAGCGAGTGAAATTCGGATGCAATATTTTATGTAGATATCGATCGCTATAAAATTTAGCTCAAACGGAGCTCGTATGCGGATTTGGCAACCGTTTTACCGAAACAGGTGTGTTCCAATGTGACATTAAGGTGATAATTGTTGTTATAGGTGATTACTAATCCATAGGAACAATACAAACTCAAAAACCATGCTAGGACACTATGGAAGTTGAGCCCCGTGCTTCAATCTAGGATCTTAGCACTCTAAGCCTAGAATCTTCTTGCGATATAGTCCGCGATATGGAGGATGTGATGCTTCAGAGACATGTATTGCCTTTTCTTCTCTAAGATAACTCCATTTTGCTAGCCGATTTTGACAATCTTAGAAAGTTTAAAACTGGCGAAGCAAGTGCAATTCCGGATGCAATATTTTATGTAGATATCGATCGCTATAAAATTTAGCTCAAACGGAGCTCGTATGCGGATTTGGCAAGCGTTTTACCGAAACAGTGTGATCCAATGTGACATTAAGGTGACAATTGTTGTTATGGGTGATTACTAATCCATAGGAACAATACAAACTCAAAACCATGCCAGGACACTATGGAAGTTGAGCCCGGTCTTCAATCTGGATCTTAGCACTCTAAGCCTCGAATCTTCTTGCGATATAGTCTGCGATATGGAGGATGTAGATGCTTCAGAGACCTGTATTGCCTTTTCTTCTCTAAGATAACTCCATTTTGCTAGCCGATTTTGACAATCTTAGAAGTTTGAAACTGGCGAAAGCCATGTACATTCAGGATGCATATCTTTTATGTAGATATCGATCGCTATAAAATTTAGCTCAATCGGAGCTCGTATGCGGATTTGGCAAGCGTTTTACCGAAACAGTGTGTTCCAATGTGACATTAAGGTGACAATTGTTGTTATGGGTGATTACTAATCCATAGGAACAATACAAACTCAAACCATGCCAGGACACTATGGAAGTTGAGCCCGGTGCTTCAATCTAGGATCTTAGCACTCTAAGCCTAGAATCTTCTTGCGATATAGTCCGCGATATGGAGGATGTGATGCTTCAGAGACATGTATTGCCTTTTCTTCTCTAAGATAACTCCATTTTGCTAGCCGATTTTGACAATCTTAGAAAGTTCAAACTGGCGAAGCTGTGAAATTCGGATGCAATATTTTATGTAGATATCGATCGCTATAAAATTTAGCTCAAACGGAGCTCGTATGCGGATTTGGCAACCGTTTTTCCGAAACAGTGTGTTCCAATGTGACATTAAGGTGACAATTGTTGTTATGGGTGATTACTAATCCATAGGAACAATACAACTCAAAACCATGCCAGGACACTATGGAAGTTGAGCCCGGTGCTTCAATCTAGGATCTTAGCACTCTAAGCCTAGAATCTTCTTGCGATATAGTCCGCGATATGGAGGATGTGACGCTTCAGAGACATGTATTGCCTTTTCTTCTCTAAGATAACTCCATTTTGCTAGCCGATTTTGACAATCTTAGAAAGTTCAAACTGGCGAAGCCAGTGAAATTCGGATGCATATTTTATGTAGATATCGATCGCTATAAATTTAGCTCAAACGGAGCTCGTATGCGGATTTGGCAACCGTTTTACCGAAACAGTGTGTTCCAATGTGACATTAAGGTGACAATTGTTGTTATGGTGATTACTAATCCATAGGAACAATACAAACTCAAAACCATGCCAGGACACTATGGAAGTGAGCCCCGTGCTTCAATCTAGGATCTTAGCACTCTAAGCCTAGAATCTTCTTGCGATATAGTCCGCGATATGGAGGATGTGATGCTTCATAGACATGTCTTGCCTTTTCTTCTCTAAGATACTCCATTTGCTAGCCGATTTTGAAAATCTTAGAAAGTTCAAA
>CAJUXJ010002155.1:0-10000 GCA_910589775.1 Avena eriantha
CTCATTGGCACATTTCACAGAAGTCTTGAAGTTGCTGCAAACTGTATCAGTGGCGTATCAAAAGTCTAAGTGCTCCTTCGCTCAGCGTAGCATTGCTTATCTGGGCATGTCATCAGTCAACAAGGCGTTTTTCTACCAATGAATAAAAAATGCAAATTGTGGATGTGAAGGAGGCCAACCAATGTCAAAGAACTTCGGGGCTTTCTTGGTATATCTGGATATACTATCGGAAGTTTGTTCGACATTATGGAGTTCTGTCTAAACCACTCACTAATATGCTTCGCAAGAATGTGCCTTTTATTTGGACTCCGGAATCTGAGACTTCCTTTCAAGCGTTGAAATTTAATTAATCAGTGCACCTTACTTGCTTTACCTGACTTTAACAAGCAGTTTGTGCTAGAAACTGATGCATCTGATTCGGGCACTGTGCTGTTCTGCTTCAGGATAACCATCCATTGGCCTTTGTTAGTCGAGCCTTGGGCCCTCGTACCAGCTAGCGTTGACATAGCTACGAATAGGAATCCGCTGATTCCGACATCTTTCCCTTTCTTCCACAACTCCACTACTAGCGAAAGCGGCTTGAACCAGATTATGCAAACATTGCCCTGTCTTACTAGAATTTACTGAATCCAAGTACGAAACCTTGAGCGGAGATAGAGAGCTATGTTACAAGCAAGAGCTTCCCAGCTGTTCCGGTGATTAGATCAAAATAGAGTTCTTTCTACAAGAGCCTCAAGCGTTGGTCAGGCGTCCCCAGGAGTGTTTCGATATCAGCAAGCACATTCTAACTATCTATAAATGGGCATTTCCAGGTGTCCCGTGCAGCATATTACACAAAAGAGTGGGTTGACACATTAATGAGGCATTCCCTAAAAAGGTGGATCAAGCTGTTTCTAGGCCATATGAACACATAGCATGTGACATTTCAGGTCCAAGCATAATTGCTTTAGATAAGAAGAAATCTAAAATAAGCACTTCCTTCCCAGAATCCTACTGAAAGCCCTCCAAAAGTACCTGAAATAAGCCAAATCGAACCTATTGAATATGCAGAAGTGATCAGGAAAGTGTTTACTAAGCTATCTTAGCTATTTGAAATACCATTTCGCTGAAATCTTAGATGCATGGATCTGACTAACCGGAGATCTATGTTAGCTTGAATCAAAAGAAACCTAATTAGGCTTTACATTCTAGTTACCAATGCTTTAGGATCGGCCTACTAAAATGATAGACCCTTGGGTTACTGACTACACTTCAAATGGGTTTAGACCATACATATCCCTTCACTTTCTGTTCAGCATACCTATGTAGCTATTTAGTAGTCAGGATCTAGCTTACTTCACTTCACTTATGTAGATCCAACTTGAATCTACATGTCTGCTGGAATTCATCTGGCCAACGGTTCCTGTATCATTAGCTGGATCTAAAACAATATCCAGATGCATATGTAATCTACAGGTATCCCGAGGGGAACATGTAAAGTATCCGCCTTTTAGAAGTCGATTTTCTGTATGTAAATTCTAGTTTACACTAAAGCGGGGTAGAGGAATTGGTCAACTCATCAGGCTCATGACCTGAAGACTGCAGGTTCGAATCCTGTCCCCGCCTCTGCATAAGTAAAGTCTCCACCGACTTGAATGGTTTTCATGTGATTCTAGGTACTTTCGTAGAATCTGGGCGACTGCATGCGCCAATTCACTCACATAATTTGAATTTCTTTCTTGGGTTATGATTTATGTAACATGAACAACAGAAACCGAATATACGCGGAGCCTTCAGGCGACCAACGGGTTGACCTATGGGTTCAGGTAGGACAGTATATCCGGGGTATGGGGTATGCTGGGTCGTATAATGAGCTGTGGAATTCCGACGTAGCTTAATTTTGAATCAGTTCGACAATGGACAAAGTTGGCATACTCTATGCCTAGACGTCATGCGTAACGGAGTTGCCGATAGTAGGTTAGGCGCTGCTATCCATGAAAAACTGGAGAGTGGGGCCCCGGTGGAACCATTAAGTTATTTTATTAATTCCTTTTTTGTTTCATTCACAAATCTATCCTTGTCTATGCTGTTGACTCTCGTTTTGGTCCTCGTTGGGTTTTTTGTTGTTACGAAAAAGGGAGGTGGAAAGTCAGTGCCAAATGCATTGCAATCCTTGGTAGAGCAAATTTATGATTTCGTGCTGAACCTGGTAAACGAACAAATAGGTGGTCTTTCCGGAAATGTGAAACAAAAGTTTTTCCCTCGTATCTCGGTCACTTTTACTTTTTCGTTATTTCGTAATCCCCAGGGTATGATACCCTTTAGCTTCACAGTGACAAGTCATTTTCTCATTACTTTGGCTCTTTCATTTTCCATTTTTATAGGCATTACGATCGTTGGATTTCAAAGACATGGGCTTCATTTTTTTAGCTTCTTATTACCTGCGGGAGTCCCACTTGCGTTAGCACCTTTCTTAGTACTCCTTGAGCTAATCTCTTATTGTTTTCGTGCATTAAGCTTAGGAATACGTTTATTTGCTAATATGATGGCCGGTCATAGTTTAGTCAAGATTTTAAGTGGGTTTGCTTGGACTATGCTATTTCTGAATAATATTTTCTATTTCATAGGAGATCTTGGTCCCTTATTTATAATTCTAGCATTAACCGGTCTGGAATTAGGTGTAGCTATATCACAAGCTCATGTTTCTACGATCTCAATTTGCATTTACTTGAATGATGCTATAAATCTCCATTAAAATGAGTCATTTCATAATTGAATAAAAAGAGGAGCCGCAGATTCTAGGGGGACCTTCTCGTGGTCTTGAGCAATGTTCATTTTGATTGATTGCAAAGAGAGTGCAGGATTCTCTTTGCAATCAATGAAATGGTCCCGGAGAAAGGAATCAGTCTCTTCAGTCCGGCGCATGCCTCAAATGCTTTTTTCCTTTGAATTACTCATTTTTTTGAATTTCGCACCGGAAACTTTTCTAGGAGAAGTTCGAATCCGTTCCGTTCGGATATTGATCGGTCTTGGTTTGACATGGTTTACGCGTTACTGGTTCCCGGAAGAGTCAATTTCTCCATTAGCTAAACCCTTTATTACCCTACCTTTGGACTCGTATTTTGTTTGTACACAATCAACGGAGGCCCCCCCGACATATGTTGCAACGTCTTCAATAGCATGCTCTTACTTCGTCTTTCCCTTAATAAGTCATCAAATTTGGTGCTTTTCGATCCCCAGTTGCTATGGGGAACAAAGGCTGAAATACAATAGAATCCTCCATTTAAGTGGTTCTCGCTTCTCCTTGTTCCTGCTCCTAACTCCTCCCCGGGTAGTTCCCAATGTTTGGCACTTTCCATACTTCGTGGGTGCAACATCAACAAATTCGCTCATGATCAAGTTACAACCTAAGATCTATGACTATATTATGTTAACAGTTCGTATTTTGTTCATTCCATCGGTATGCTCCCAGGTACCTGTAATTGTGATCTGTTTGCCAGAACCAAGGGGTCTTTCTGTGGAAACCTTCACGAGCAATCGTCGTTTTTTGATGGTTTTTCCGCTTTTCACAGCTGCTCTTTCCACACCCCCCGGATATCTGGTGCCAAACCGTCGCCCCTTTCCTTATATATTCGATAATCGAGTTTGCTATCTTTGTGGCATTGATTGTACAAGTTCGTGAAGAGGGCTGGACGAGTAGAATGAGGGAAAGCGGCTCGATCGAGAAAAAAGAGGAGTAGACGAGCCCCCCTAGAACTTTGAAAGTCACTATCAATGAATTCCCGAGCAATTCTAAACCAACATATGCTCCGTATTTTTTATTCAGATTTTCTATTGTGTGAAGAACTAGACTCCGAGACAGACGGAATCTAAGATAAGAACCTAACAGAAGTTTTGCGACTCCTTCATGGAAGAATATAGGTCTTAGTAAGGCCTATGTCAGTTCGAACCTGACGAGTCGATGTCAATAGCAATTCTGATGAAACATCTTTAGTGCCTTTCGCCTTTGAGCTCCATCTCTGGACGGAAACATCATATTTGTGCCACGAAGGGCAGGGAAAAGAAGGATACTGATATCTCAGAACTGAATAGAGCAGAGCAGCCTACCGACCCACTTGTAGGGCTGAGATTGTATTTCTCTTTCGAGCGTTCAAAGCTCCAAGTGCTAGAATCAATGGATGCATACCCAGCTCCAAATACAGATGCAAAGCCTCCAGACTTAATTCGGGAAGTAGTTGCGGAGAGGTGTTCAAACGCTGATCGATATGAATGAAAGATACATCCGTCTTTTCTTCTCCTTCGAAGGTTAGGTATCCGCTCGTTAGTTCAGCGCCGCATAAATACTGACTTTAAAAGGGGCGACTCCCGCCTGTGCTTAAGTTGTTTCAAGCTTGTAAAGACTCGCGATCGGAAGATTGACCTGGTTTTCTTTCAGCTGAAACTCTACCTAATGGTTCAGACCCTGGCAGACACCGGTGCGAGAACAGAGGCAAGTCAACTATACCAGCATTTCTTAAGATAGGCAACTCTTTATTTAAGAAGATAGGAATTCCAGATAAATAGATCCGCATTCCAGTTTTAGGCTTGTGTCCTTTCATCTAGAATGGCTGCTGCTTGGTCTTCAGTGAGCGAAGTCATTTCCTCAAGAGAGTTCTTTGCCCGACAAAAGTGAATCTTGATCTTTCTTCTTGATAGTTTGTGATCGAGATCTTGGTCCTTGCTAGGCTTACTCGCGTAAATAACCCCCATGTCTTAGGTGTTCTCGGGGGTAAGCGAGTCAGTAGAATCGGTTGCACAACCGTCCAGTCCATATCATAATTGTCATAATCAATCATATCAGTAGGTGGCATACTTGCCTGCTCAAGTCCATCTACTATGGATGTGGGCTTGGACCAAGCCATCCCCAAACACTGAACCGGATCTTGAAAACGGGACTGAACTGAATCCGACTTCTTGGTAGCCCAGTGGCTTTTGGTCCCCATCGGAAAGTGCTGAATGGATTGTTTGAGCTCCTTGCCCAACGACAAAAAGAAAGAAATTTAGGAGAGGATTGATAGGTTTAAGCATTCAGGGCCGGTCGCTCTTATGGATACCTGTGAGCTAGAGTCGGGAATCGAAAAGGAGACAACGGAAGCCGTACAGATCTAGTTGGGAATGCTGTTCATGCAGTGGAGAGCGTAAATGACCGGCCCTTGAGGCGCGAGTAGACTTATCATATAGAAAGGAAAGAGATAAGCGGAGGGAGGATGGTTTGATGATAGCCAAGATCTCCATCTCATTTGTCACTCTCGTATTCTTAATAGGAATCGGCAAGCAGATACAACCACTAGGCCATTGCCATTCGACTAGTCTATCAGAGTATCCTACGAAGTCAGGTCCAGTAGGCGCAGGATGCGCTAAGCCATTCGATCTTCCTGCTGGTGGTCCACCATAGAGCTCCTATGTAGCCGTTTGTTTTCTCGCTTAACTAATTTGTATGAGGCGATACAGCTGAGATCAGCCAACGGTTCGAGCACTTAGCACAATGTGCCACTTAACCGGACGAGCGCAAGACCGGGTCTACCTACCTTATGACATTTATGAAAAACGTTGTATTAAGGGGTTTCTATCAGTTAGTAACAAAGCCGGCAGTATCCTTGAATTCAGGGGTCAGCTACGGGAGGTATGTCTCCATGTGTGCCGAAGAAGCGTCTATCATTATACGCTGTTTATCCAATCTATCTACTTCTCGTTTAGCTATGCCTCAATAGCAGCGGTTCATTTTCCTTTCCTAAGGGCCCTGACTCCCACAACGTATGCCAATTCTTAGGATGAATCTTCTTTCATTCCTATTACCTATAAGGGTGACAAAGAACTAGGTGATGTAGGAGAGTTAGCCATTCAAGAGCGGATAAGGCTAAAAAGAGAAAAAGCAGGGCTTGGCTTATTCTATTCATCTGCACCACCTGACAGAGATTCTTTCACAGCCTCGTTCAGCTAGTAGAATTCTTTCTAGATCTCGTTCTTTTCACTTTCTGGGCTGAGACCGTCCAATTTCATTCTTGCCTGGGAAGAGAGGATCGGAACTCACACTCCATCCCTACTCTTTCCTCGTACCTAACTGGTTTTCGAGGCCGAAGGTGAACTGGACTCGCATTCACTTGCTGGGAAAAAGAGAGTGGATCAGGCTACGACTGAGGCTGAGGATAGGTCACAGGACGGATGAGGTAAAGTATTCCAAAACGGAGGATTCCAACCCGAGGAAGTAGGTCAACCACCTTGAATATGGCTCCGTGGAAGTAGTTAGGGGATAAGCCCAAGGAGGATAGGCCTATGGGATTTCCACAATGAGTCCTAGTACCAGGTAGGTTAAGGCGTAATAAGTCAAAGAGGTCTTAGCGGAACTCGATAGGCCAAATAGGAGTTCTTTCTGGTCAAGCTGAAGCTCGAGAGAAGGGGGATTGCAAGAAAAGGGAGTTCTTTGAAGTAGTAGTTTCGGCAAAGAAGTTGCTTGTCCAATTCTATACCAAAAAGTAGCACCGGATTCCATTCCCGAAAACCGCTTCCTCACTCAAGAAGGGCCCGTCGCTTCTTTAGTTTAGAGCAATCATAATCAAAAATGAGATCTTTAAGGCATTACACTCTCTTCCTCTTTAGAGGGGTTACAGGGCTATGCTCCTTCCAAGAGGGAAAGTGGGGGCGATTCTTCTTCCTGTAAAGTTTCATGTTCACATCCAGTCTTCTCTGTACACTAGTGCAGCTGGAAGCTCTATGCTATGTATGGTAGTCGTTTGACTCGGGAATCCCTGAGCCCAGCTTTTAGTCCGTGCCTGGCAGTTTCAACCGTGGTCCAGTCCAGCAGCCTCTTTTCGATCCAAGAGTCGCATGAGAAGAAAGCTTCCGGTTAGCTTCAGTTAGTGTTAGTTAAATAGAACGGGAACCTCGTAACTATGCCAAGTTGGTTCCAATGCAGCAGAGAAAGGTTATGGGTAAAAAGAAGGTCTTTATCCTGGTGCTGCGGAGACCGGTGTTGCTGATCGAACTCATTTTCTTTCGAGGAGATCGAAAATCTCTGAATTTCTGCGAAACGAATTTACATATTTATTGCGAGGGGCTTTGAAAAGCGAAAGGGTGAAGACTGATTTAGATCCTATGAAAGCGCAGGAAGTATGCCTTTTGAGCTTTTTCTCCACCCACCTCTGAGCATCCTGTTGGAATGGTCCTAGGAAAGACTACGTACGAGAAATCATTCTCACAGCCTTCTTCTGAGCAAATAAATGTTTTATTTAGTCCAACCAATCATTGGTGAATCTATGTCTTTCGTGAAAAGTTGAGTATTTGTGCCCAAGATCTTTCTATTCCCTTTAGTAGGTGCACACATCTCGTATGGTAAATATACCTTAGTTCCCTATAAGGTCAGATTGATTGACGGAGTCAAGAGATGGAGATCTTGGTTTAGCAGCGGCTGCCTGTCCTTTCTTTCGTGAAAGGTATGATCTAGAGTGTGATTCTGATCCCGTGATTGGGTGCTTGGCGTAGAATGAGTGGAGCATACTAGGAATGCCGAATGCTCGCTCAGTGAGGGAGCTCTGTTGGAGAAGAGTGGGACTAGAAAGAGGGAATACCCATGTCAGGCCATGTAAGGCCAATAGTTGAGGTACCTGGATCCAGACAAAACTCCAAACATGTAAGAATCTACTCTTAGTTAGAAAGAATCGGTTATCGCAATATCAGCTGTCGCATAATCAGCAGCTATGGGGATTATCGCAATATCCGCTGCTATTGATATTGAATACGGTTTGATCTGGTTAATGGTTGGTGCCTCTCCTTTCGGTTCGACTCTGACTGCTTTAATGACTGTCTCGGTCTCGGTCTTGGTACCTTGACCGTCGACTGTATCGGTTCCGGTTCTTTTGTTGGCTTTTGGTTGAATGAAAATCTCTCCTTTCCTCCTTTATTAGAGGAAGTCTTCCCCTTTCCTTTGTCCTAGAGCTAGAGCAGAATTAGGACAGTCGGGATTGAGGGATGGTCTTGGGCAATAGGTTGACTTTGGATTGGACAAATAGGGGTTGCTCTTAGGCAGCTAGAGACTATACTGTTCCGGTCCCTTTGGGCTCTTAAAAAGAATATGCTGTTCTCTTTCCTCTTGCTATCGAATCAGCTATTTCAATTAGTTGCTTGCAAGTAGTTCTAGTTCAGGCTTCCATCTCAGAACAAAACGAATATGACATGGCGTTCAATTCCTCATTGGAGGACAGGGCAGCAGGAGCTGTGAGAAAAAAACGTTGTAAACGACTATACCCTAGTCGACTAGGGTTCTTCTACCCCGGCGACGACTCGATCTCGCCTCTGTGTCCGTACCGGCTCTGATCTCGCTTTCCTGTTTGACATGGATTCCACTACCCGACTGTACTGGAGCCTAAGTAATAGCCCCGGCCGTACTTGTGAACCAGTAGAGAGAAAGACTCCCATAACTTCTTCGAACCTCGTATGGCCTTCCATACCAATTATCCATTGTCAAGTCACGCCAGCCACACTCTACTCGCAGGTCAAATATTGGCGTAGACAACAGAGAATGTGCTAGGTAGGAAACCGAAGGAACTATTACTATACGAGAATTTGCAATTCAATATGACAACCGAGATGAACCAGCTGGAGGAAGACATCTCTACATGTTTCATTACACCCTTTATTTGAACCTTTGAAAAACCCATCAATCAGATTCTTCTTCATCTGAATCAGTGTAGTCGTGCGTCAATGTTTCTACTACAACGTGACCATCCGCCAATAGGTTGATTCCCTTTCTGCCCATATTCGACTCCATACCAAACAAAACCTCTTGGTTTACTATTTGGCTATCACTTGAACCACTTTCTTTCTTCATTATTACCTATGTATGCAGGGAGCTTCACGCCAGCATCGGGTGAGCTGTTTTCAGTATCCCTGTTGTGATAAAGGTTGCTATCATTATAGCTAAACCTATATATGTGACTCGATCTTTTTCAATCATGGATGCACCCAGCAACCCCAATATTGATTCAGTGGAATTATCTCGCGAAAGGGTGGCTCGCGGAGGAAAGCATTTAGCACAATAGCATTGAGATCATCTGTAATCCAGAAGGTGACTTTCTTGTAACCTTCAAACCACAGCAGTAGGGTTCAAGAACCTTCCATGTGGCTCAGGGATGAGAAAAGGTTGCGGGAAATGATTGACAAACTTATACCAGACTACTACTCCTATCCCTCCGATAAGTAGAATATTGAATAGTATATATACTTTTCGCTTATCTTGAGGCGAATACACAGCTGTTTCTGATTTGCACAAGAATCGAAGAGTATATTCCTTCGATAATACATTTCAAACCTGCTCCAGCATATGAACGATGCACAGTGTCAAACACTAGATTGAGCCTGTTAACACAGACAAGACCAAAACGGAAACTCTCACATAATTGAGTAATCTGTAATAAGCTGGAATAGCATACTTCATATAGTTGGAGGATTGCACTTTAGGTTGACTACTGCCAAAGAAATTCCGTTTTTGTCGAGAGGAAATCCCTCAAATGATGATACCTTGATTTTCTGTTTGATAGTCGAAATTCTCTACATAACAAAATCTGTGTGAAGGTGCTCTATATTGCAATGTGAATCGATATCTATTGTAGATGAAAACGATGTATTTATGCATCAAATACAAAAACGGGATAGGTATGAGAAACCAGAAATAATCAACAACGAATTGAAAGCTTTGATCTAATAAGCAGAATATGAAATACGTGAAACCACGTCACTTCCAATTAAGAGATTATTCAGCTTTCTATCCAGTTGTTTATAAAGATACCCAGAGATTGGATATTGATTTCTACCGGGGAAGAAGAACTACCACCACCTCCACCTCGACCCATGAGGCCTAAAAGTAATAGCGGCCAAGGCTCCTTCCTAGCTTGAGTTTGGTTATCACCACAGCTCGATGAATCGAAAATAAACTCGAATGGATCTTCTTCTATGGAATTGACACCTAGACTGAAGTTGATAAATTGGT
>CAJUXJ010002155.1:17500-27500 GCA_910589775.1 Avena eriantha
ATTATGGTTAGACCAAATCAACCACTCGTTTTGAAGGCCAATCATTTATTTCCCACTTCAGACTCTCCTGTTATACCTAATCAACTACCCGTTAGGAAAGCCATTACCACTGATGACTCACGTGTGACGAATATTCTATCTGAGAGAGGTTCACAGTTAGTACATAGTTTGTTAACTAGTTTAACAAGAGTAGTGAAAAATGAAAAAAGGAGTATTAACGTTTATTTCACGAATCTCAATAGAGATGACGGATATAGTCTACTAAGGAATAGTTTGATACATCCCCACAATCTGAACTTAAAATGTTCGCCACTTACGAGATATAATAATATCTCAAATATGCGTGTATATGATTCAGTGAATAATCGACTCCTTTTTAAAGTGCGGGACTTGAATGATCTTTTGTGTTATATCAACCCGGATGAGTTGGTTAATCTGTTTTGCCAAGAACACTGTTCAAGGGAATGTAACCCTAAGATGATATCAATTGACAATCAGAATCAATCTTCTTATAGAAAGCATATGATACATGATATTATGCTGCACGCAGCAATAATGCAAAAAGCACAAGAACTCCATTGGAGGAATTTCCATATTGACTTATTTTATAAGCAAAACATAGCGGAAAAGGTCAAGAAAACACCCAATTTATGGATTGCCAACATATATAAAACATTTTCTTGTTCAAGTAGATTCTAGTTCAGAATAATGGAGCGAAAATCATTGTTTCTAAAAGAATTCTTTCCCATTTGAATTAGGATCCTACATTATTGACTAAGCTATCTAAAGGACGAAGCAAAATAAGAAAGAACGACCTTGAAAACCGGGGAGAACCACTTTAGCTGATCTACGAATGGACGGATTCAAGCTTAACCGAGATGCAAACGAATCCCAAACAGGATTCGAAGCCACCTGTGGTAATAGTACCTGCGGGTTCTTTCTTAGGAGCCTAAAAATGCAATAGCCAACTAAAATGTCACATTGGACAATCCATTTGCCAACTGAGACAACTATCATAGGTGCAAAGAAAGATACTAGCCATTTGGATTAATAAATAGGACCGGTGGGAACTGAGATATAGGTTTCACTGCTTTTGTACCCATTGATGTGGATGACCCGCAGACCGTATCTCAGATGGATACCCACGTACAGCCTTCAATGAAGAGAGTTTGACCTATTATAGAAAGACGAATCTTGTTCAAGCATGCAATACGAAATACTATGGGGCTTTTTTGGAATAGCCTGGACAGAAGAAGTAGACTTCAGATCTCCAGGCTCATTATCAATCCTGAAAAGAGAGCGTGAGGAATCTAAAAAACCCCGTGTTTCTATCAGATCCTATGCTTCATCGGGACAAGCGCATAATACAATACATCCCATCCCGGTAGAGGGGTTTTCTAGCTCAGTGGGCTAATAAAACACGCTAGGATCGGCTTTGAACAGCTCTCATGATGATGAAATTGAACTTCGATTGATTGATGAAAGCTAGAAAGTTTCTAGGGGAAGCTCCTGGCGAGGGGTCTTAATTCGCTGGATGATACAGGTTGAAACCTCCCGTTTCCCTTGAATGGTACCCCAGGGTAGGTGTGTACTAATAACACCAGGGCGATCTCTATATCTATAGGGACAACTATGATAGGGGGGTCTGTCGTAAATCCAACAAAGTATGGTAGCTCAAGCGGGGAGCAATCTGCATTTGAGAATGCTATGCTAGCGGTGAACCTAAATCTGACGATGAAGGGGTCCAGCACTTAATGAGTACGGAATTTCATAACCGGGGTGCGAAAGGAATGCACCCGAATAAATCAATGAATGAAGCTCAGGCCACGAATTCTTGAATCTAAGAGCGGGTGGTTCAGTTGGGCACTCTCGAAACCTCTGTTATGACTTATTTTGTTCACCTTTTGGTTGGTTTTAGACTGGTCTCCCGGAGAAGTAGGCGAGGGTAGAAAGCATTTTGATTACTCCTGTTGAAGGAGGCTGTGGTCCAATTGGCTATTGAAGTCGGTGGATTCTGCCTAGAGTAATCTGTAAAATAGTGAAGCCTGTAGCAATGACTTCGTTTTCAAGCTACTGAAATGCACTTAAATGTTGCATTTTGATTAGCAAATTACACGAGCGATGCGGCGGCCATTAATATTTCTCCCTTGAAATTCTTGTTTCTATTCGTTGAACCAAGTTGGATCTGTGATACCAGGGTGGTGGCTTTAACAAATAAGCTCCAATTGATCCATTATTTTAGGTTGCCACCGGTGGTAGCCCTTAGGAAGTTCTTAACTGCGCTAATTCACCTCTTATTTCTCTTACAAACCCGCCTCCGTAGGGGCTTCAAGCGAGCGCGTTTCGATGTCAACGAAGGTACGCCCAATTAGGGATTGAATTATCTTCTAATTCAATCAAAAGAGCATAACGTCTTAGCTAAATGTCTGACATAGCGTCTGATCCCGGTGAATTGGGTTAGTTAACCGCACCCTTTGGTGAAGAAGGGGGTATTCCTAGGCACTAGTGATTTTCTTAGGACTGTCAAAAGAGCTCAAGTTTGGCTGATAGCGAACTCCACCAAACGTGATACCCTCCCCAATGGGGGATTGACCCGAGTATTTAGTCATATTCTTCTTAGGAGGCTCCCTTCAGCTTGTGAATCTATTCTAGGATCAATGCATATACTCAGACAGGTTCGATCTGGCTTAAGCTTCAATCCGTCTAAATAGTGTAGCGAGGGACTGGATATAATTTCCTATTTGGATACCAAACCACGATCAAAGGTTGTAGCTAACGGCTTTCGAGTTAAAGCGCACTAATACGATACGAACTTTCTTCCATAGGCCGATATGCTCATACTAAGTGCTGTAATCTCTCATTCATGCGCATTAAGGAAATTAATTGTAAAGAAGAAAGTCAAACGCTCTACGCCTCGTCGAATAAGAGTGTTTCCGGATCATATCTATTCTTCTCGGGTACTCTTTCTTAATGAGAAAATCATAACTTGATCCGATCTTTATGTCGCACAGTGGTGTCCCAGGCTAGGGCTGCAGGTCCAGCATAAGAATCTAAACTAAAAAAGTATGTTTACGTGGTCCATAAATAATGGTGACAGAAATCCCTCCTACTGCGCCTCAACTTGGACTGGAGCGTCTCTAGGTATTGAATTAAAGAACGGGTTTCGCTTTGCTTTGGGGGGAGTCCTGGTGGGGAGATATGCTAGCAGGTAATGGCTCAGCTTCTACTTAAAAAGCGTTTTAAGCGGGTTTCCTTATTTATTTGCCGGTCTCTCGTACAAGATTCTATCAGTTACAGCGGATTCAAGGGATGGAGCCAGATCTACTATCCGCTTGCTGTCCCTAAGCTGATAATTGCCCGAGCCTATTTGTTTTTTTCCGGGGAGGGGCACATAGCGATAGATACTTTAGAAACCTATCACTAAGAAGCGGGCTCACTGAAAACCAAACTGTTCGTATTTCTTTAAAACGCTGCTGCCCTAGTCGGGGGTCTGTCTATAGAAGAAGGGAATCCAGAGGAAGAAGCAGCTCCCCGAAGGAATCCTTCTAACTACCACCTACCTACCTCCCGCTTTTGTTCGGACAAGGCGAGTTTCCTAAGATTCACCCACCGCGGATACACTAAGCGTTCTTCCCGTTGGTAAATCTGATTCTTGCAAATCAACATCAGACTTAGAAGCTTCATGGGGTCTGGTCTCGCCATTTGGCAATTTAAGCCAAACAAAATACAGTACAGAGGTTATAACCAATACACAAGCAGGCGTGAACCTGTCAGAAATTAGAATGGAGAAGTAGACACAGAAGAGGAGGTGTTGGGACAGTATCGATAGCCGCCTTTTCACTTATTGCTAGGAGTGATTGTGAGAGAATACATAACATAGGTGAAAGCCAAAAGGCATATATGACCCGCTCAGCCCAATGGAAGTGATTTGAAACTGACGTTTCTTTAGAATTCGATTAAGAATAAGAACATAGACCGGCTTCTAGAAAAAGAGACGTGCCCTCTTCTCTATCTGTAGATTCAGGAGCAACATGCTGGTTCCTTTTGTCATAATACCTAACGGCTGTGGGCAGAATGAATGAAAAAGCAGATGAAAGACACTATACATACCAATAGAATGAGAAATATAGAATAAAGCTAGGTGACGTCACGGCATTTGAGAACCAATTGCTTCTTTTGCTTTTCACCAACCTTCATGTACAATCTTATTTCGTATTGGAGTACAGCCTATCGTAGGCCCAGCAAAGGCAAGACGGAAAGCAAGCATTAAGTGAAGAAGCAAGGTCCAAACAAAGTAGTGAAAGATTGACATTGAAAAGCTTCTCCATGTCTATATCTGTCCGATGGACCAAGTTCAAAGGAAACGGCTTCTCTACTGCATCAAAAAACCAATCCAAGCCTGAAAAGGAGAGTTGCGGTTAACGATTCCTATAAATTGAGAAAGAAGCATGTTCTTCATGCCCAAGGATAAAGTAGATGGAACCAGTTCTCTAACCTTCTTTTTGTAGCAGATACTGCATAAAGTTTACCTGCCTTGATCACGCTGCTGTTCCGATCCTAATTGTTGACGTCTACAACTAGATAATTGATTGATTTTCCTAGCCCTGGTCTATTTAATTGATTTAGTTCGCTAGGAATAGGAAACAGAGGCGCCGTTGCTTGTTCTACTAACGCTAGTGCTACTTATCGCTAGGATACAACTAGATAATTCGTACGTGCATAGGATGCCGAGGGCTGGATAAAGATGAACTCTTTGCCAATGCCTGCTTCCTTGGTATGATACCGGTATTGAGGGAAAGGATATCGATGGGCCGCCGTTCCGTTATTGGATTCGATTAAGAACCATAGCCGTAGTCGTAGCCGTTAGCAGGGAAGCGAAGTAGGGAAATGTTTCCTACTCAAAGTACAGTGCCTTCTTGTTCTTTTCATAGGGAACACTCCCTAATTAATAAAGTAGGAGCGAGTACGGAGGTACTAGACGGTGATTCTCTGGTCCTGATGCCTCCTTGTTCGTTCCTTTACTTGGGAATAAGCGAGTGAATGTAGATTCAATTAGATAGAAAAAAGCAAAAGAGATAGCATACAGAATCTTGAAGCCACGGAGAAGGTAAGCTACAATCACCTGATTTGTGGTAATCGAAAATATGTAAAAAGGCATTTAAGGTATCAACATCTTCACCTCAGGTTCTGGCTGGTATGATCTGGACTCTGAAGCTTTGTTAGCTCAGCTGAATATTTGTTCACCTCTTGCTTTGGGTGGTATGCTTCCTCACTGTTGCTATTCTGCCCTTTCCCGGTAGTCAACCACCAACGAACGTAGGCTAGGACCTGCATGTAATGTTACAGCCTTGCCAATACTTCCTTTTACCCCCTATTCCTTCATTTTAGGTTTTCATGGCCGATTCAATAACATAGTTCGCACACCTCTTTTCAATTCTCTAGAGATAGTTGTCATTTATCTCTTCTGCCTCCTATTTGGTTGGAAGTTTCCTGCTCCAGTTGGGAAAGCAAGGGCCCTAGTTTCGTTATTGAGTCTCGTTATGGTCGAATATGAATGAATCCTGGAATGGAATAAAAACCTGAGTCAAATGCATCGTAGTCCCTCAATCGAACAGTCAACTAGTTCATATCTAACCTTATGTATTCTTTTCCCGCACCTTAGCTTCAAATAATGGAATGAATGTTTTTCAGAGTGCAAGTTTAGGTATTAGCTCGCTACAGTTTAGTCAGTAGTTCTGTCCCTTTGTTCGGTGAACTAGTTCAGGATATAAGCATTAGAATGAGAGTGGCTACGTATTCGGATTACTTGACTCGCTTTCCTGTTTCCGAATCCCTTCTTGCATACAATCCTAATTCACAATCCGATTCTTGCTCGATTCTATAATGAAAAAAATACCTTGTGCCATGGATTTGATGAAGCTTGAAAGGACTCCCCTTGTTCGAAGCCAAAGATAAGAAGCATACGGGTGACAACCCCAATCCTTATATATCAATCCAATTACCGGAGGGACGAAGAACTAAGTTTGCCTGACGCCCGAAAACAACTTGTTTGTTTTGGTGGAAGAGGAAGAAATAGAGAAAGATCGCCGCTTTTCATACGCTAATTCGTGATTCAAAGTAGAGCGAGTGAGGGACCCGGGACTCAATCAACATATGCCAAGTGTTCCGTAATCTATGGGCAGCACTCCGTAGGAATGTTATAGTCTAGGCATGTCGTAGTAGTCATTAGACAGAAAGAGGAGAAACTTAACATGTCTTATTCCGAATTCCTGCGGTTGTCATTATGTTCCAGCAAGGAAATAGTCATTCTTTCATTCCGAGCATTCGAGGTTAAATACCTCCAGGGTCCTTCTTTAATTGCTTGAATGGCTCTCTTCTCTCGGTGCCTCATGGATGGAAGATGTTGTAAAGGCTTCAATAATGCTACTAGACTACTCTGTTTTTCAATCAGTTGAGTGCCGGATAGGGGTAAAAGTGACTCATTTGGCCTTTCCGCTAGTCTTTTATATACTCGAAAGCCGTTTGCACGAGAAAAAGAACGGAGCTGAGCTAGAGGAACAGGTTTTGGGTTTAGCTGTAGCTGAGGACAACTTATTTTAGGAATGTTTTGGATCACATCGACATCCATTGGTGTAAAATATGCTTTGAGCTTTGGCATGTCCCACGTCCATGCACTCTGGTCGATATAGTCACTAACCAAGCACGGCGCATCGTCCACAAGACGTGTCACCGGCCGGAGCAAGCCATCTCGGGGGATCCTGTTGTCCCTCCATGCATCCGTGCTCTCCCCCGTACCAATGCGGCAGATAAGGAGTATTAATTGACTGCGCCCCGTTAGAGGAAGAGATGGCTAGGACAACGGCATACTTGTCTTAGCGGAACGGAGAGAAACCGGCTGCAGGCGTGAAGCCGAGGCCTGATATACTCTCTAAATAAGTCATACAAGAAGAAGTCGGTTGCTTAAGAAGGAGACATACCATACTAGGTTCGATAAGAACCCAACTTGATCTTGATTCGGCAGATCAACGAATTCGAACAAAATTCGAGAAAGAGTTTACCGAGCTTCCTCCCCGGAAAAACACATGTTCAGACTTCTCTTCTGAGAAAATGGGGTGGATCATCTTCAAAAGCAACTCTGCAAGCAAAAGCCGCCTCACAAGCGCATACCTTTCTCCCTTGGAGCAGAAGTCGTCGTACTCCACTTCAAGATGCTCCTTGGTGGTCGCTCAAATAGATAGTAAGCTGCAACGTCGCTTGAATACGAGACACATCACTCCTCAAGCACGTTTCGAGCAAGCAAGACAACACTAGCTTCTACGACTCCGAGTTAAAGAGCGAGTATTCTCCAAGTCGACATTGTCCTCAAAAAGGTCGTGTATCCACAGTGCCAAAGCAAGCTCCGCCTAAAATGGGAAGTGTTGCATCGTGTCACAGTCCTAGGATCCAGAGCTCACCGCCTGTCCTCCATGGAAGGTTCCTCCTGCAGCTTCTGATTGTACAAGCAAGGCACGCACAAGTCCAACTATGTATGATTACAGGGCATCAACCCCACTGATCATCCCACGGGCGAATCGTTGTTTAAGCACGAAAATTGAATAATAAAGTAAGTTCTGATATCATAGTGCTCGCGCGCCTACGTGTACTACTAACGGATTCCAGAACCGGTGCTCCCTCCGAGAGTAAGTCACTCCAGTGGAATTTAAGATACCGGGTCCTAGTTCCCTAAGTGGTTACCCGCTTGTGTTCCTTTATATGACCACTAGAGCCGGTAGAGGATCAAACGGAGGTAGAACTTAGCAATCCAGCCTACTCACCCGACTCTTAAACCCGTATCCTCACTGTGTAGAACAACCATCTTCTCTATCGATGAACCTTATATCGCCTTTGATTTTTCCATGTGCAGAACTAGCATGTTTCCCTAGATGAGGGATACTCATTATTATTATGAATAGATTACTCAATCAATAATCAAGATATCCGTTCTATCCCTTTATATAAATAAGAAATCAATCTCTAATCTCTATCATCGTCAATCTCACCCTCGTCTGCTTGAATGACACTAACATAACCATCTGCATCAAGGAATAACTCTGACTTGTAACAGTTAACCCCCAGGCACCCGCCATCACGCTCTAAGACATGAATAAATCCACTTAGATTCACATGATTTAAGATGTTGCGAATCTCATCTCTCTCAACCAGATATGAATCATTGCTTGTTGAAGCTAGAAGGACATTGGTATCCCATCTCGTATAAAGAACATCCTCATATCGGGTCAGGACCTCGCTATCAAATTGATATTGAAAAAAGATATCCAGGAGGACGTCACTTAATTCACCTATCAGTGGTATACAATTATCATCTGGAATTGGGAGGTTAGTCGACGCATTATATATCGGAAGATATAAAAATGGCTTTAAGATATGAGAAATCACTCCCATATTATGTAGACACTTTAATGTACTCCATACACGTTCCGTAGAAACATGTTTGATACTGGGACTCAAATCCACAGAGATTACTCGATTCACATCAGTTTTACCATTCCAGAACTCCTCATGGTAAGTCACCATTTCATTATAATGACTTAATCTACGCGGAAGATTGTTTCTTATCCATAGAAATTCCCGCATTAAGATATTAGCTAATGCTTTAAAAAGCAGTGCATCTACTGGAAGAGATGGCACACACACACATGGCCAATCACCAGCATACATGAGTGGGCGCCTCGCACAACAATAGCCTAGCTCATCATGCCTTTCAAGATTGAAATGTTCCTCCATATTAATATCTCTACCATATTTATATGCTTGGTATACCAAAATGGGATGAAATTCAGAATAACCAGAGTTTATACGTGACACCATGGCTTTGATTTCAGCGGGTAAGACGCCCCTCTGCCTCCACACCTCATTCGAATTCGAATAGATTGAGTGAATCTCATTAATTAACTCCAATTTATAGAAACTACCATGAAATTTCCGAATAAGAGTGAGGTTGTGATTCCTTCTAGATCCAATTCGACTTTGTGAGAGAATACTCAAAGTGGTCATCATATCTTCTCTTCTATTAATACTCTTTGACGACTGCAACCGATTTCTCCCATTTGAATTAGGATAGAGTGTAGCAGAATATCTATTCAAGTGCACTGCAAAGATTTTATGACATCTATAATCCTCGCTCAAATCCTTCAATAGTCTAAATAGGATATTTCCTAGGATTTCCAAAGGCATGACTTTGGTATCTTCATGTGAGCGTAATATGATGGCTTTTTTCGTAATAGGCCTATAGATACGATCATTCTCATCGCGGTTGAAAGAGCCCGTAAGAGCCTCAAGCGCAGGTGTCAGTCGGATCCAACCATTCCCACCTGTATCAATTCGCGGATAGACATGCTTCAATAGGAGATACATAAAAGCAATATATAGTTGAACGGTTTCCACACCTTTAGGAAAAGGTTCATGAAATCCCACTTTCACCCATGATTTGATTTTACCCTTATCTGAATATTCCACTGTATTCATATTTAGTTTCTCAATGAGTTCCGCCATTACAACAGAAGTCCCGTTAATATCAAAGCGTCGACTCATATCCAACGCAAATTGTTTTTGGATCATCATGATAAATTAGATCTTATCTGATATACATAATATCACCCTTTTGAAGTTTTAGATTTTACCTATATTTCTCTTCTCATTAGGAAGAGATGTAGGGGCCCTACTATGATCCCTCAATTGAGTGATCGCTCAAGTCATAGACCTGAGACTGGGCCAACAATCATTCAGAATGATATTCCCTTGTGCGCTAAGTTACATACGATGAGGAACATTCCTCTTATCGGACAAGATCCACTGAAATGTCATAATATTTGACATATCCGAGTTTTCCTCCTTAAAGACTAAGAGAAGGTGAGATGGGCCTTTTCCTCCCGACCTGGGAAATTCACAGCAGGAAAGACTGGCGCCGATTTAGAAAGCGAACCCTTCAGTACATCGCGTT
>CAJUXJ010002155.1:32500-61526 GCA_910589775.1 Avena eriantha
TGTGGAATCGTCTTGCGCCATATGTACTGAAATTGTTCGGGAGACATGGTCAAAGCCCGGAGAAAGAGCAAGAAAGCGTTAGCGCATTGGACTCGAAATCCAACTACCTAGAAAAAACATAATAGAACATTGGAATAGAAAGAGGTAGTTTGATTTCTCCCTGGTTCTGACTGGTTGGTAAAAGGACTCTAAATCCTTTTGAGCGCCCTGGACTCGAAATCCAATTTGTGCTAGTGGTTCGATTCCACAACAGAACAAAGAATGAAATGAATGAATGAAAGCCATGACCATGCCTCCAGTAGGAAGATCGAGGAACCGGTGCTTTAGCTCCTGGTTCATGGGATCCTAACCTAGATGGGGTACGAAAGAATAATTTCGTAAGTCCATCCAATGGAGATAGGTTTCGGAGAAAGAAAGGAGAAAACTAAAGAGAAAGATGGACAGTATCCGAATCAAATAAGAAAAAAACGTAGCTATTTCATCAATCAATCGAAGTTCAGTGGAGAAATCCCTGGAGGTTCTGACAGGCTGCGGGCGCGGGACTGAAAATCCTCTTTCGCTGGGCCGTTTGGACTCCAAATCCAAACGTGGTTCGAATCCACGAGCCTGCTGATCTTTCCGATATCAGGATTGGGAATCGAATAAAAAAGGTCACCGCTGACATAGAAGTTTTGAAAAAGAGAGGGTAGCGACGAACATCTTTAATCAAACTAGTGAATTACTAGCGAATTTCCAAATAGAATAGTGCATCCACGTCAGCATCTCTGTTTCTCATTTCTAGATTGACTCGGTCCACTCTCGTTCGGGGAGACCAGAGACAGCCTTGTTATCTGCCGTTCCTGTCAAATGAGCTTGAGCGGATGGCATAAAGCTTCCCCGGGCTGATGGACTATCAGCTTCACGCTTCTTGGTACTCTTTTATGTACGACTTCGTCCAGAACATGTTCCTTGTCATTTGGAATGAATCACCAAGACGTGTTTCATTCAATATCTCCAATTCGATAATAGTTACTAGATGATGAAGAATGAAGTTCGAATCAAATCAAAGGAAACACGCGCCATATACTTTGTGGTGTCCAAAGCTATAGCTAGAGAAATCAATAATTCACAGGAGTGCAAGGCTTATTGGAATGCTTGGGTTACTAATTGAATGATAACATCAACGATAATCTCTTGCATCCCCTTGAATCTTTAAAGAGGACGATATCGAATAGCTTTTTTAGTTCATGGGTCATGACGATAGATCATTCATTTGACTGATGAAACGAACCATAACGCAATGATTTCTGGTTGTCCTTAGTCGAAAGCAAGCAATAGTCGTACCTGTGGAATCTAATGCATTAGGGAAAGAGGATGTTGGCGCTTAAGGAAGAGTAGGATCTCTACCTTTAGATTACCAGGCCATAGAAACACGTTCTGGCGAAGGTCAATTTTTTTCTTAGAGCAAAGAGAAAGCGACAACGAGATCATACTTTCTTGCTCCTTCTACTGGTGTACCGGGCACAGGGGATGTTGACTTTACTTCGATACTGGCATCTATGTCTCTTTGAGAAGACTGACTTGTCATTTCAGTCATCCTCAAAGGACGGACGGGATACGATCTATTGTGCAACCTTCCCATCGAAACCCACCACACACGAATACTTCTACCCCTTATCACTGCTCCAATGCCCACAGGCATCTGTCTCTAGCACAAATCTTTTATCAATGAACAATGAATGCTTGAGAATACCGAAGCTTACAAGATCCACACAAATGGTACTCCTTTCTTCGTGAGAGGTCTCCTAATTATGTATATACAGGATGAGTCACATCTTGACCGGAGCACAAAAAGTGAGGAGAAAGGATCCACCAAAAGAGAGAAATGAAAGCTGTTCCTCCCGCAAGTGAGCTATTTATACCGAAGCTTACAAGAAGCAAAGTGGAAACGGGAGCTTTCCCACCAAGTACCGGCATCCAACTCTTCTCTTCCGTAAGCAAAGGGGCTTTCAACGAGATAGGGAGCTGTACAATTCCGTGGCTACGAAAAAAGATTGGATCAAATATACGTGTCCTAGAAAAGAGGGAGGTCACTCATCTTATTAAGCCTGATTTTTTTTTTGAAACAGATGCATCAGGTGGTTCTGTCCTCATGCAACAAGGCAGACCAATTGCTTATTTCAGTAAAACCCTTGGACCCAGAAATGCTGCTATGTCAACTTATGATAAGGAGAAGCTTTAGCGATTTTGGAATCCTTGAAGAGATGGCGCCACTACTTTCTTGGTTCCCAATTCTTGATCAAAACTGACCTTAAATACGAGTACGAAAGGGAACAGCATGTGAAAAAAAAATTCGATTACAAGATTGAATACTAAAATGGCAAAGAAAACAAGGTTGCAGATGCTTTGAGCAGAAGAGATTCTCTTATGATGGCAGTCACTGCAGTTACTCCTGCTTGGGCTTCCACTGTATCAACTAATGATGATCATCCTTCTATTTCTGCCTACTTTGTTAATGATTCTTTTTGAGATAGAAAGAATATATGTGGGATCAGATGCTGTTCTTAAACACCAAATCATTGATTCACTTCACAACTCTCCCATAGGAGGCCATTCAGGCATTGTGGCTACTTATCAAAGGGTCAAAAAGCGATTTGATTGCCTGGTTGAAACTTTTCTACATGAGTGTGCAGTTTGCCACTGAGTCAAGGGAGAGCATTGCCACTACCCTGGTCTCCTAGATCCACTGCCATTACCTACTTCTGCCTACTTTATCTATCTTTGAGGGTCTTCCCAAATCATGGGGCAAAGAAGTCATATTGTTGGTGGTTCACTAAATATTCTCATTTCATTCCCCTTGCTCACCCTTATACAGTACAATCAGTCTCTCATGCTTTCATGGATAATGTTTTTCAGTGGAATGGATTGCCAAAGCGCTCATCCGGTGAGTAAGATATGGGAACTCGGATCTGCTTCATTCTTCCTGACTAGAACTATTGGAATTTCGATCTCATTCTGTTCAATAATCACTGTTTTCATGATCCATTTGATTTGAATAGAAATCTCTTCTATCCCACCTCACCTACTAGGGTCTCGGTGGCCTCGTGATCTATGATAGATCACTACACGACAAACCAAATGTTTGATCTTATTCCATATTATGGGAGGTCTTATTGATTGAATGTTTCATATTGTCGAAATACTTCCACAAAAGTCCATTAGTGGTGTATACAGTAGTCATGCAAGTTTGCATTGCCATATAGAGCATTTGCGTACGTATCCCATGTACCATTTGCTTTTTGGTTGCTTAATAACGTAGTATATTTCTCATAGCTGACAATGAGGGATTTGAGATTTTTCATGAATTACCGTGGATTTCTAGTGGTGGATTGGCATTGAGACAATATAAAACACATGTTTTCAGCATGGTAGTGCTGAAAGGGGTAATAAGAAAGAATTTCGGATTCCTATTCATGGCTCTCATTACTTCCTCTGCGAAAGCCGTATTTCTATCTTTTTCTATTTATTTAGCTCAGCAAATCGAATACTAAAAGGGGTAATAAGAAAGAATTTCGGACATCTCCATTCCTTTATTTATGGAAACGAGCTCATTATCGTCGTATATTTTGCAAGTGAGTTGGAACTCTAACCAATCCTCAATCTTGGCGAATGCTTCTTCGTAAGCAGTGATGCGCGAGACGGGTGCAAGCTCGAGGAGCTAGGAAGGATGGAAGAAAGCTTGACCGTCACTGAACTACTCGCACTTTTTGTTCTAAAAAGCTTATTAAAAGTTCGAGAGAGGGTTGAGCTTCATCGGTTAGTGTGCACCAAAGGATGAGGTTTCTTTCCCGTCCTACAAATTGAAACCGTTCTAGCTTGATACTGCGATATCGGAAAATCATCCAACGGAGCATGGAAACCATTTCGGTGGCGGTAATGGCCTCCAGTAGTTTTCTATGGAACCATACCACTATGGTCATCTATATGATTAGACCGTGCCGCTTCACTAGACTTTCCTGAACCATCCATTTGATCCCCACGGTCGTGACACCACTTTCGAAACAAAAGTTGGCGAAATCCAATGCGGAACCAAGCAGTAAGAGAAATGAATCATGGTAATTATTACTCGAAAACCAAAGTGGAACGGAGAGTCAGTTACAAAGATGGAAGTGAAAGAACAACATTCTGTGTCAGAAATCTCGTATATAGACATTTTTCATGTATATCCGGACGTCATAAATCTCGTATATAGACATTTTTCATGTATATCCGGACGACGCTTTTGATTCCATTATGAAAGTACGCTGTACTGGACTTGCACCCCTAGTTACGCAGAAGTGCAAGCACAGAAGCGGATGACCGGACCTTACCAACATACTCAAAAAGTATTCTATACTGGGTGCTCTTGACAAGCAGTGTTTCCAGTCTTTAATGTCAAATCGGGTGTTCAGTGTCCTTCTAGGTTCTGGCTGGTAGAGCAGAGGACTGAAAATCCTCTTTAGTTTAGCGCGTTGGACTCCAAATCCTTGCTGCGCTTGCTGTGGTTCGAATCCACCTCAGAACGAACAATGAATGAATGTGGGCGGTCAACCAGGTAAGCCTGTGCCCAGGAAAGAAAGGACTAGGGAGGGATTGAGAGAAGCTTTCACAGTGGAAAATGAAAAAAAGCATATCGTTCTTAGAAATTGTGGAATTCAAATCACTAGGTTTAGCATCAAGAGGGAAGTTTTGTAAAAGCAACAGGAAGAATTGCTCAGATACCCGTGAGCTAAACTTGGGTCGTGTTATAAATGCTCTGGCTAAACCTATTGATGGGAGAGGCGAAATTGTAGCTTCGGAATCTCGCTTAATTGAATTGAATGCTCCGGGTAGAATTTCCAGGCGTTCTGTATATGAACCCCTTCAAACAGGGCTTATTGCTATCGATTCGATGATCCCCATAGGGCGCGGTCAGCGAGAGTTCATTAGTGGGGACAGACAGACTGGCAAAACAGCAGTAGCCACAGATACAATTCGAAAGACAAAAGAAAAGGTCAAGATGTAAGAAGAACGAGAGCGAAAGAAAATGCAAGTGAAAGAGAATTGTAGGCTTCTTTCCTAAAAGCGGTGGTTCTCGCCTCCCTGTGCCCAAAGCGGGGTGGGCGACAGCGCTGCGGTTCGAGTCTTTATCGATCGGGTAGATCCATATGTTCTGAGGGGGAGACGAGGTGTAGCGCAGTCTGGTCAGCGCATCTGTTTTGGGTACAGAGGGCCATAGGTTCGAATCCTGTCACCTTGATGTGGTATTCACACAATGGGGCCGAAGTGCAAAGCCCCGTAGCCTATCCGTGGTCGGGAAGGCAGGCGAAAAGCGCGCACAAAAGAAAAAGAAAGCAAAAAAGCTTATTTGGCTTATTTTGGAATCCATTATCAGGCTTTTGGTATTCTATATCTATCTAATATTAGATAGCTATTTCACAGGTTTGATTTACATACCTCAGTCATGTTATTTGTCTAGCCTTCAATCAGAATAGCCTCTCCACCGGTTCCGAAGATTCTTTCGGCATCAATGTGCTTTTGGAATCTTCCTATGAAACAAATAACATTCTAGAACAGTTTAGGACAGAACAGGCCTCAGTAGAAAGCGAGCTTTTTTCGCGTATAGCCAACCTCGAAGCCCAATTAGCGCACGGGCTGCCCCCTCAACTCAACCCTGACGAGTACGCTAACTTGGTCAGGGAGCATTTAGACGGTGCAGTTAGTATTGACCACTACCACCAAGTCCCAAATTCCTAAATTGAGAAAGTCCACATAATGGAGCTCAAAAGCCGATTCAAAAAGATACTTTTAGAGCATCTTGAAACCGCACATAAGAAATATTATGAATGAATCACCTTACAATAACATACGAGAGACAGCTTTCTATTTTTTAGAACAACAAGTCGAACCCAATGAACAATTCCATTAAAAGGAATGTTCTAGAGGGGCCCTTTTCCACTAGATTCGCGATATTTCACAAAATGGAATAAATGAAATTATTAACGATTTCTAGAGTTCCGGGATTACTTCACTGATATCTATTTTCGCCTAAGCACGGCCTCTAGGTTAGTTCAAAGTGTAGTACAACGAATTATTGATACACCGAAAACGAGTCAAGATGGATACATAAAATGAAGACATCGTGGATTACCCGGGACGACGATAGGACATTTCACTTTCTTTCGCAATATTTCTGATCATGACTCAACCACTAGCAAAGGGGATTGCTTACTCTCAGCCGCGTTTTCGCTTATGCTTAGTCAAGTGAGGATTCCATTCGAAGTAACGTAACAGGAGCACCATCTTCAAAACTTATCGGGATCCGGAGTTTTTCGATAAAAGGTCCCATCCTTCAATATCATGATTGGGTCAACCAGGCCAGATCATAAGTGAAATAGTTTGATCGGGTCGACCAGGTCAGGCCCGATCATGAGTGAATAGAAAATCGAAAACGTACATAGCTGTTCCAGCGGAAATACTTTGTTTAATTCTACCACTTCTACTAGGAGTAGCCTTTTTAGTGCTAGCTGAACGTAAAGTAATGGCTTTTGTGCAACGTCGAAAGGGTCCTGATGTAGTGGGATCGTTCGGATTGTTACAACCTCTAGCAGATGGTTTGAAATTGATTATAAAAGAACCTATTTCACCAAGTAGTGCTAATTTCTCCCTTTTTAGAATGGCTCCAGTGGCTACATTTATGTTAAGTCTGGTCGCTTGGGCCGTTGTACCTTTTGATTATGGTATGGTATTGTCAGATCCGAACATAGGGCTACTTTATTTGTTTGCCATATCTTCGCTAGGTGTTTATGGAATAATTATAGCAGGTTGGTCTAGTAAGACGGGGGGCGGCCGTTCGGTCGCCTATGATATACGGACCAATTGGTCAAAAATGGGTTTGTGCCGCAGGTGTTGAACGATCTACTCTACACAGGTGTGGGCTTACAGGGCTAGGGCTCATAAACCCTTTCTTTCATTCAGAAAGGGGTCGGTCACTTTTCCGGGCCGGGATCGAGAAGTGGAAGTCATAAAAAAGAGATGTTTCTCTTCGCACCTCATATCAAGAGGAAAGGTAGCTTGTCAAGCTGGTCTCACTATTGGAAATTCTAGCTTTCTTTTTTTTTCACCGGCTCTTCTTCTTTGTCAACGCTACTAAGGACCTGACGGTTCGCCTACTTGATGGATGAAAGAACATGAGAAAGGGTTATCAAATAAAAGGCTAGAAAGTCTACTACAGTACAGTCAAAGAAAAAAAGAAGTGCCTCGCCTACTCATTTTTGGTAGGCGAGCGAGTTAGCGAAGAGGCTTAGGGATAAGAGAGTGTCGGTGCGTACGTAGCCTTCATTCTACTACGCTACACAAAGTCACTTAGCTCGACGTTAATTAAGAGAGTAAAGGAGTAATACCCTACATAGAAGAACCACAGTTCGCTTACAAAGGTATAACCTTTAGCTCCCCGGGGCTAAGCTGCTTCGCACCACTGATAGACTACTTAATTAAGATTCCATTTCAAAGGCGCTACTTTGTTTCGCAAGCCTTTGTCATTGTCAGTCAACTAAGGTTGGCCCTCGGCCCCCTGCGAATCCGTAAATCAGAGAGCATGCCGCAAAAAAAAAGATGGTCCCCTATGCATTTCATTCTTTCCGGAACGCAAAGAATGAAAGTACCTGACCCCCCATCATGGTGAACCTCTCCTTGTGATCGGGATGAGGTAGATGCCTCCCAGCCGGGGGGCGGATCGAATCGGAGTTTCCTTAGGTAGCCACCGACCTACAGTTCTCCTTAAACTTCTGTGCTTGGTGGAAAAGAAGCGAACAAAGGTACGCTCGCTTGCTGTCTTGTTCTCTGCCGCGGACTGGGATCGCTCGCCAGCTAGGCCCTCTAGAAAAAAAGTTGGAGCAACATTGTATGAGAACATATTACCCATCTTCGGGGACAAGGGGCGGAACGACCTCTCGATCTACTTACTGCAGCCCAGGACGGGCGTCGTCGTCTAGGCGTGACTTCTTGTTTTGATCTCCCCTACGCCTAGGACGTTGTCTGGGCCAAGAGCCATAGTTAGTTGCTGTTTCCATTTGGTTCTTCTTTCTCGTTGTTGATACCGGCAAGACCCAGCCAGATGATGATGTCTGCTGGTTGGTAGTGAGAGGACTCTTAGTACCCGCAAAAAAAGGGCGCTGGTGAAAAAAAACAATCATTTGATTTAGTTTCTTGCTCTCCCTTAGCAGCGGGAAAGGAGTCTATCTATCTGCCTAGCTTTGGTAGATTTCCCCCAACGCAATTCAAAAACGGAAATTCCACGAATCCCTGAGGTGGATAAGTCCGACGACTCAGCAGCAGTGCGGAATTGAGTTTCTGGTCCGGTGGATCTGATCTATAGTTAGGGGGCAATACATACCAAAAGGTTCGAAGAAGGAAGGCGCAGTATATAACCAACCCACCCATAGCCGGTCTAACTGCTGAGAGAGAAAAGTGCTTTTCTTTCCCTAAGAGTCCTCGAGTACACACAGCTATTGCTGATCCTTTGCGAGATCAGGATGAGACCCTTCAGAATTGAGAATCAATCCATGTTAGGTCAACATCGAGACAGAGCATCTCAGTTGGCTCTGTCAAGGAAGTGAAACAGGCATTCCTAGGTTTTGGGGTTACCATAGGATTGACCCTCAGTCAGGCCTCCGATTCCAAGGAGTTGATTCAGCAAGTTCCCCGCGCTACCCCGCGGGAAGTCTAATCGGATCAATCGGTGGTTCCGTAATGAGTAGTCGAATACACATTGAGGGGGCCTTGCCTCCTCCTTCCCGCCCACACCTTCATTCTTTTCCTCCTCTGCTTATTGATATTACAATCGTATCTTATGCATTCTCTCCTGACGACTCGGCTTCGGCTCAAGGCCCCAGAGGGAGAGTATCATTATTGAGTTGACTAACTCCAACCTCGGTATCAAATTCTTTATCAGCGGGTTCGCTTTTCCAGAATCGAAATTTGTATGATAGATCTACGGCGGAGCCGTTTACCAATGTGGAAGTAGTAAGTTTTGACTGACCCAATACAGCACCCTTGCAACTACTATTATCCCTCTTTTTTCATGTATCGGCTCGGGGTATCGAAAAGAAAAAGTTCTATCTCCCCTGTCCATAGATTTCAGGATAGCGAGGCATACCAACGCCATGCCAACAAGAGGAACCATCCGGACTTAAAACAGCCGACCTACCCCCTGCCACTTCTTCCTCTAAGTAAAGTTGATAGATTTCTGTACGAGTTTTCAAGTGCCATCTCCAGTCTAAGCGGTTGAGTTCAGTGATTGTATCGAACAAAAGCCCCCTCCCGGGGCAGGTACGCGACTGTCTCTCTTCCAAAGTGTGATCATCTTCTCCAGTCTCCCGTTTCCACCTATTTGAAATGGTCAGCCTGTGCGGCATCAATGGAATTGGAATTCGAAAATAAAGTAGACTTCGGTGAAGGAACCTATTCTCTGGTATCTGCTTCGGCCATCTCATCTGGTTTCGGCCTTCTTTGTGAGCAGCTCCTAACTCGCTCGACGGGGTATGATCGCTACTGTTGATAGGTCGATCGGAAAAGAATAAGTTCCAGGACTGAACAGAAAGAAAGTACTATAACACTTTCTTCGCCATTCTTTTCTATGAGGAGCTCTATTTTGCTAATACAAATGTAATGCTACCTCCCTACGGCGATTCATAACTAGAAGAACTCGTTGGCACAACCGGACCTTATTAAAGGCCTCGGCCGTCTGATCGACTGAAAGATCTTATCTTGGAGTTCTAGTATGGGTCGTCGGCCCTTTCTCCTCCTCAGTAGGTGCAAACCCAGGTTCTGTAAATGATTATAACTGCCTTGGAGCTAGATAAGCAAACCTTCTTCTGTTTGAGTATGATGGATGTTACACCCACTGCCAGATACAAGCAAAAGCTTTCCAGCTAAGCTAGGAGTCAGAACGAACTCATGAAGCTATCCTTCTTCTTGGATCTCAAGATTCAAATGGAACCCCGGATTTTGGCTTGAATTTCCACTTTATACTTGAGTTAAGCAAGGCACCAGCATGGGAGAGAAGATAGCCCCTCGGGATCGCTTACTAGCCGGCCTGCTTGATTTATTTATGAGGTATCCAGATGGCACTGCACCGGCGAGGGAAAGGGAAGCTGATGAGAGGTAAGGGAAAAGTCCATTTAATGAATAGGTTCACTACAGACTGTACTATCTCTAGACCCCCTCTCTATACTCCCTCATAATATATGGATCCCCCGGATAATATGGATCCTCCAACAGCTGACATATCTTATCTAAACTCCCGGAAACCTGGGCTCATTTTCCTCTTGTTTAAGTAATTTCGCAAGAAGCAACTTGAAAAGCACAAAGACTACATCTAAACAAACCTTACGTCTTCGTTCGGCTCATTCTTGCTTATCTCACCCTATTTCCTTACTTTAGCTTAGAAGTAGGCATATGGGAAGTTACACAAAGATGACTTATCGGTTGGCCTAAGCTTACTCGATTCTATTCTTTCCAATATCATATACGCCTAGTGAAATGCATCTATCTCCTTCTTTCTTTTTATCCATTTTATATACCTAGTCGAAGACTACTTCAGATTATAGGGCGGGCTTTTCTACCCATTGACCGGGACCGATCACAGTGTTTGACCGCTCTTGGTATTCAGACCTTGGACTTTTTTTTTCGCTAGGAGCTGATCCATTCTTTAAGAGCTCTATACATAAAGAGAAGGCGTATTCACTTAAAGGACTGTGAAATCTACCCTATGCCCCGAAAAGTCTAGGCACCTAAATAAAGATGGGATCCCTGACCAATAGATTAAGCTATCCAATGAGTTAGGAACCTTTTTTCTTCCCCCTTCTCTTCTCCGCTTTGCTCTGTTACTCCTTTTGCAGATGGTTGGTCACCACTCTTAGGCTTTTTGTTCTCTGCTTGTGGTGGGTCTCCAATCTTGATCCGGTGCTGACTTAATAGGGAAACCTACCCAGAAAATGACCCCTTTTATACACCTGCCGGTCCGGTTAACAAAGCCTGTAAACCAAGAGCGGAACGAAGAGCTAAAACGTAACCTTTACCCTTGTTAATCCTATTTCTTTCTTACTTGTAAACCAGACCGCGTCATTCCTTTTTTCTTTCTTTGGTAAGGAAGGGACGGCTATTCCCACAGGTTGATCTTGATAAAATGTGCAGCGGTAAGCAACTAATAATCTCGATGCAGGACTTCCCCCTTCTTCGACATATGAATATGCCTCGCCTCGAAGATCAAGAAATCCTTAGTAAGGAGAGAGATTCTCCACACGAACGAACGACTCGTCAGGTTCGAACTGACATAGGCCTTACTAAGACCTATATTCTTCCATGAAGGAGTCGCAAAACTTCTGTTAGGTTCTTATCTTAGATTCCGTCTGTCTCGGAGTCTAGTTCTTCACACAATAGAAAATCTGAATAAAAAATACGGAGTCTAGACCTTTTCTAGGCCCAATAATCCATTTGATTCATGAATAATACAAAGCCCAATAAAATAATCAAAGCTTTGATTCATGAATAATAAGATCAAACTCATTAGAATCAAGAAAGGGAGGGTTAGAAGCGTCTAGCTTATTTTTGTCTCTTTTACCGCAGGAAGTTCTCCAAAAGTATGAAAGGCTGGAGGGCTTTGTACCAACCATTCTAGTGTGGTTGGATTCTGTTCAACAGCCCAAGGACTTTCCGCACATTTTTTGTTCTTTCCACTGCTTGAAGTGATTGCGACAACTACGAAGAAACGACGAATCCCAACTACGGATATATAAGAACCGAAACTGCTCAGAGCATTCCATCCGGCGTAAGCATCTGGATAATCTGGAATGCGACGTGGCATACCCGAAAGCCCTAAGAAATGCATCGGAAAGAAGGTCAGATTAACCCCGAAAAAAGTGATCCAAAAATGGATTTGGCCTAAAGTTTCAGGATATGTCCGACCAAAGATTTTACCCACCCAATAGTAAAATCCAGCAAATAAAGCAAAAACGGCTCCCATAGAAAGTACATAATGGAAATGTGCAACCACATAATAAGTATCATGTAGAGCAATGTCTAGCCCAGAGTTTGCGAGAACTATTCCAGTGAGCCCTCCTACGGTGAACAAAAAGATGAACCCTACAGCAAATAACATGGGTGTTTTGTATTGTATCGAACCTCCCCACATGGTAGCGATCCAACTAAAGATTTTGATTCCAGTGGGCACAGCTATGATCATGGTAGCTGCGGTGAAGTAGGCACGCGTATCAACGTCTAAGCCCACAGTAAACATATGATGAGCCCAAACTAGAAATCCAAGAACACCTATACTTATCATGGCATAAACCATGCCTAGATACCCGAAGACCGGTTTTCTTGAAAAGGTCGATACGATATGACTAATAATACCGAATCCTGGCAGAATGAGAATATACACCTCTGGATGACCGAAGAACCAAAAGAGATGCTGGTATAATATTGGGTCTCCCCCTCCTGCAGGATCAAAAAAGGTCGTATTAAAGTTTCGATCGGTTAATAACATTGTAATTGCCCCTGCCAGTACCGGAAGTGATAATAAAAGTAGGAATGCAGTCACTAGAACGGACCACACAAAAAGTGGTAATCTATGCATAGTCATTCCAGGTCCACGCATGTTGAAGATAGTTGTTATAAAATTGATAGAACCTAAAATTGATGAAACACCTGATAGATGAAGACTAAAAATGGCTAAATCAACTGCTCCTCCAGAATGGCTGGTAATACCACTTAAGGGCGGATAGACCGTCCACCCAGTGCCGCTGCCCACTTCTACTAAGGCTGAGCTTAATAGGAGCAAGAGACTTGGTGGCAACAACCAGAATGATATATTATTTAATCGTGGAAATGCCATGTCAGGTGCACCTATCAGAATCGGAACAAACCAATTACCAAATCCACCTATCATCGCCGGCATAACCATAAAAAAGATCATTAAAAAAGCGTGAGCCGTTATTAAAACATTATAAAGTTGATGATTCCCACCAAGAATTTGATCGCCGGGTCGGGCTAATTCCATACGAATCAGTACGGAGAAGCATGTGCCCATCACTCCTGCAATGGCACCGAAGATGAAATATAGAGTACCAATATCCTTGTGGTTAGTGGAGAAGAGCCATCGAACCAGATTTGTCATTTTCTTTTCGTTTTGAAAACTTTCCTTATCAGAGAGGGGCTCTGCCGAGCTCTACCCTGTCCGCATTTATTTGGAAGGGGGCCTCTCCACCTGCTGCCAACAGTCTTTCTTCGGAATTCTACTAACTGATAGAAACCCCTTATTTGGTTTTTAACAACAAAAAAAACAAGTAGGACCACACCGAGAACGCAAACGAGACAAATGCTGGGGTTAATGGAAGGGAGATCCAGTGGGCTACCGGGATATATCCCGGACAGATTATCCGACATGTCTCCCAGTGTACCGCCGCCGTCCGGGGATGCCGGAGGCACATCGGGAGCTGGCGGTACAAGTTCATTTGGTTCCAACGGATCCAGAGTACTTCCTACGGAGCTCCCGCCCGAAGAAGTTGAACCAGAGTCGGAGACTGAGTCAGTATCGATATCGGAGCTCTTTTCTGAGTTCTCCGATATCTCTCCTCCGCTTCCATCATCCCCACTGGGGGATGAGGAGCTTTCTGGGTCACCCTCCGTATCCCCATCGGGGGGAGCGGGCGGCGGAGCAGGCTGAGCGGGCGGCTCAGCGGGCTCAGCAGGCTCCGCGGGTGGTAGTTCGTTAAGGTCGAAAATAAGTAAAGCAGAAGTGTCGCAAAAGACTAGGATGGGAAACAAAACGGAATGTACCGGATTTTTAGCACGTACAACCATCAAACCAGAGACCAAAGCAGGGCTCGACAAAACAGAAAGTATCAGCAGTTGGTTCCGTAGTTTTAGAATTCTGCTAATTCCAAGTATTCCATTATTATTATTAAATAAGAGAATATAGAAAGTAAAGAGGAGAACGCATAACCAGAAGAATTGTGAGAAATAAGTCAATTTATCAAGTTGAGGCATTTCGATTTGGATTTTCAATAAGTCACCCTAAAGACAGAAAAAGATTAGGCAGACTAACAAGAAACTGGCTTGATGGTAGATTCACTGAACACCCACACAATCTCGATTTGCATTATCATTTGGTGAACCGGGCATCTCGGACAAAGACAATAACAAGAAGAGATGGGAAGACCCTTCGCGGTCCTGCTCCCTGGTCTCTACCTTGCTTACCGCCCCTCGTAGGGGCCAGCGTACCCATACCGAAAACGATTGACTCTTTTTATGGGCGCTTTCGACTAGGCTCTCGTTAAGGAATCGGCCCAAACAAGACCGAGATTCCCGCGAGAATTGCTACGCTGCCTGCAGTGAAATTGCAAGAATCACTTTATACGCTATTTCGAAATCGAATGAATTGAGCTACTGTATTTCCCCAGGTTTCCATTGGAAAAGGGGCTTTTGTATGCAAGTGATGATCGATTGGCGGAGAAGCCGCTCCCGTGTGGGGTGGCCGTGAGAATGATTCCGAGTCTTCCTGACCAGACCCTTGTGGAACTTGGAAATAAATAGGTTTGTAAGTGCCTAGCTGAGTAATAAGATAAGTACCTTTGCTAATAATCCAAAACCTTTCATCTTCTCTTTCTAGATATAGCAGCCTACCCATATTGATAGTGGAATTATTGATCTCCTCTTTCGGATAGCCCTTTAGGAATAAGTGTTATGGGTAAGGGCTTGACCTACCAGTTGAATGGAATCTACCGTTCTTTATGCTCTCGCTAGCTTTGAACTTGTTTGTACCAGTAATCAAACCCAGAATCTCATTTCCCATTGCTTTCATCGCATAGAGCCAGATGCCGCATCCACAGGCCTATTTAGTAAGTGGGGTGTATCCTTGGTGACACTTGAGAAATAATCCTATACTTCCAATAACCCACTACTTCCTCCATGGATGGTACATGGCAGGCATCTGCCGGAACTAGAGGCGAGCACTTTTCAATCAATTACGAGAGGCATTCGCTTCTCTGATCTTTAATAAGCGAAGCAACGAGCCTAGTAGGGGAAATACCTTCCTCAGGAATGTCATCAAAGCCAGGTTCTCCAATCGTAAAAGGGAATATTCCATGGCACAAGGGTTGTTTAGGTGCAGTCCTCGGCAGACCACCACAAAAGGTCCGAATCAGGCGAAACTTCTTTTGGTGCCAGCGATAAGTAGTAACAAGAACTCCTCCTCTGTTCAATATCAGCATGGTTTAGGTCAGAATCCATTTTCTGATACCTTCCTTCGTCCATAGATCAGCGTTATGCTTCTGTCCCGTGATGAAGAAGGATAGAAGAATGGTAAGATAGGATCGTATTAGTGAGCCGTGGGAAAAGAGTTTTTTCGTACCTTGCCACCCAAAAGCAACAGGAATCCCTTTCTCCTCCTATAAGGAAATCTCGTCGTTTCACTCTTCTTCAAGTACCATCGGATTAGTCAACTCAAACGCTGAGAGATTACTATAGAACTAAGGCGGCTTTGAGGCTGGCTCCACTCTCCAAATAGAGCTGTTACTTCGTTGACGACAAGAACCCCATTTCCACTAGCCAAAGAGCAATTCATTTCTTCGACTCGATGCCTCCTGCTCCCATTCCCATATGAATAAAAGAATTTGGGAAATGCGAGGGAAAAGAATGCCAAAAGCATTTAGAGATTTTACTGGGATTCGTTCTGGCTCAGATGGCGAGGGATTGCTATTCCTTTTTTTTTACGCATTAATGAGATCTCTTTTTTTCTTCATAAGCTTGCATCATGAATCCCACTTCCCTCCACTTCTTGCCTCACGCCCGTCAAACCTGACTCCACATTAACGACTGTCCTTCCACCCAATTCCCCGCACCCTTGCATCACATCTCCAACCCCTGCCTCCACGCGATCTTCCACAATCGTACCCCCCACCTCTGAAGCTTGCCCCCGACGAACCTGTCTGCACCTGCGGGCCCGCGCTTACATCATTGGCATCGCATGATTAAACATCAGCACGCGCACTTCCCTCCGTTTTCGATGCCGACAGGGGGCTGCTAGGGGGTGTAAAGTTTCGTTTCGGTCGTGTCAGACGACATGCAGGGGGGCAATGGCTGCCAACGGAATCTATAATAATTCGATACTAGGTCAACTGTACCATCGGACTTGTAAGAACATGTAAAATGTACCACACGAGGTTGTACCAGCTGTGTGCAGTCCTCCGGCACGGGTTAAGTGTCCTGCATAGATCTTCCCCTCTCTCCCAAAGAAGAGATGTTCGCTTCATAGCCTTCTCTTCCGAGATAAACCCTACAAAGGATCCTAATCGTGCTAGCCTTTCATGGACTCTTCTTGGATTTCCTTTCAGCTGCGCCCAGCACCTCTCTAGTTTCTCTACGAGATGGAGATGGCTCATTCTCTAGTTTTCCTACGAGATATAAGTCAGTTTCTATCGTACTTTGAAGTTCAGGAAGGAGTTATTAATTAAGACGAAGAAGAACTGGGTGGGGATATGCCTTTCCCATAACAATAGAAAGAATCCAAGCCAATATACACTACACTATCACTATAGAGTTTTCGCCTACCTATGAAAAGTGAGATGAGAGCTTTGTGCTAATAATTGATTAGAAAGGTGTACCTATCGACCCCAGGTAATTAATGCCCTATCCTTCTACTTGAAAAACGTTACGTTAGACTTGACCAACTGTTAATACCAATCCGGCAGCAATAACTACTACTAATGCATATTCATATCCCACTAGTAGACTTAGCAGACTGTGACCTAGCCAGTCTATTTGTTGACAACAGACCTGTACTATCCATCAATGCCACAAAGACCATAGACGACCTCTATTTCGTGGAAGAACTCCTTCTCATATGATGCAGGGCAATAAGACCAACTGCCCGCCCTACCTAGTGAGAAGAAAGCTTCTAAATATAAGCATAAACGAATTCCTAGCCGAGCCCTATACTTACCTGCTTGTACGGTCAATGCCCTAGTAGACATCAACTTGTTCATAAACTCCAGCCTTATCTACGCTGCTTTACCCGACCCAGGTGACCTACTTTCTCAGATGAGAGATTCGGCGGAGTAGTAGGAAGTCCCTGTGGAGAACTAGAAGACCCACCGAATAAGCTCATTGTTTCCTAGGCGTGAGGCAATCTCCAGGTTCATGGACTTGCGGTCTCTTTTTATTACTGTCCAAAATCAATCAAAGATATGTTCGATTGGTTGACATGGAAGCCAAAACACCCATTAGTTTCGGTTCTTGAAGTATAGTTCATCAAGGGCCCGGAGATAGTTCAGCCAGAAACCTGCTTTCCTGCACTCTCACAACCCGCTTTCTCGCACTCCCGTGCTAGGGGCTTGGTCGAGCAGTACCTTTCCCTTATGCCGATCACTACTATCTCTTATCTTTAGAATGCGCCTACGCATCTACTCCCGACTCTATCAAATTATTCATCTAGTCTCGAATAATGTGCCAGCCTAACCTGGATAGTAGGTTTGTCTCGCAGAGATAGGTGAAATGAGAGGCTCTGCCCAATAAAGATGAAGTACGGGCCCATATTCTTTAGTCAAGAAAGAAAGGTTAAGGGTCTTGATGTCCATAGATTGAGTTGGCTGTTTCACCAGCCTGTTGCCCACCTCCTGCATACACAACCTCGCGTTCGCCTACTCCAACCAACAAGTTTCGTATTCCGACCGGATTCTTTTCCTTTGCTTTTTGAAGTTAGTTCAATGTGCGCATCCTGCTTTAGCTAGATCTAGTGGGTATGCTCCTTTAAGTTAGGGAACCTTTTATTTTAGTAGATTTAGTTGGAATGTTTGCATTTCCGTATACCTTGCTTATGACGCATATAGCGCAGCGGGTAGTTAAGCCAGGGATGCTATTCTAGTTTCATTCTATTCAGCCAGAGGTGATAATAGGAATAGAGATTCTTCTTGTTCTGATGATCTACCAATAGATAGTGAGGGCTCACAGCTACCCGCGAAGTAAGGTTGGAATCGAATCAAACCTAGTAGGGGTTGAGGGAGCTATGTATCCATTATTTGCATTTCACCAACCTCTCTCATTTGCATTTCACTGCGTCAATCAGTACTTTCTTTCCTTCTTTTCCCTCTTATAAAGATGTGATTTCCTTGCCCCTTTGCTTAAACCTGCTTCAAAGTCCACTAGTGCTCTTTCGTACGGGCATAACTACTAGGTAGCAAGCATACTGACTTTCTTAACATCACCGACCACTGTCCTTTATCTGTCTGGCTCAAAGGTTTGTTTATTTTGCACTTAAAAAAAGAAAGTCAAGTGAATAGTGGGTTGATGACTTAAGATAATCAGATCCCAAGCCGAGTAGTTGAGAGCCAATCTAGTCAAAGAAGTCACCCATAACAAGGGCACTATCTGGCAAATGAAATAGAATGATTAGATGCTGCAATCAACTTTGCCCTAAAATATCGGATCACAGCTCCCCTTGTTCCTTTCATGGTATCCACATCAAAGCTAGCGTCTACATTCACCGAGACGGAACCTTCCGGTGCCTTGGTCAGCACCATAGCTGAAAGAGCCGCATCAGGCAGATTTCTAAATCCAAAACAAACTTAGGATCATATCACCTAAATATAAGGCTTTGATAAGCCATCAGCCTCTATAGATTTGGCAAAACATTCCCGATCCCATTACTACCCTCGGAGAGATTCCTATTGTACGTATATAATAGATGGACGATATATAGAAGCAATGCTTGAATTATTATTAAAGAAAGCAGTAATGATACATTACCCGCTAGAATATCCCACGGTAGAGGCCTGACTTCTGAATAAGCAGCTGTACTGGAGCTAGAAAATGGATTGCGCTTTCCTCCGGATTCGATTCTATTGTTCAAGGTCATTTCCTTTTATGATACATTACGCTAGCATCGGCAGTGTTGGAAGATCAAGATTGTGTTCACATGCTTCTTGCTTTCCTTCAGGCAGCACCGGGGTACGATCGACACCTGATAGTAGTTTAAGGTTCTAAAATGGGAGAATCTTGAAAGCAACCCTATATCTACAGGATCAAGAAGAAGGGAAGTCTTGTAAAACATCACCTGTAAGGAAGACTACGAGCTTATCCTACTTCCACGGAGGTGTCACTCGCATCTGTCTGATTAGCTCATGGTTTTGAGCTTGACAAAATAATACCTTCTCTCTCTTCTGCCCGGCCTACCAACCCAGACTTTCTAAGATCAAAAAACAACCTCGAATGGACATATTTCCTCCAAGGGAGGGAGAAGGCTCGGTAGTTGAAGAAGCAAGCAAAATAAATAATACATGAGATCAATAAAAACAGCTACACATGCCGGATGACCCACCGAAGGAGGTAGCGGAGAATGAGATAACAGCATCGGGGTCGTGGAACTTAGAATCTTGCTTTAGGCACCTCCACTTTGAGTGTTCAATTTCCTTCTTTGGAAGTACCTCACTCAAATGTCACAATGCTGGGATGGGCTATTGGTCCTCCCTTCTGGGCCTGCCTTCCAATCAAGCAGCAAACCAGGCTCGAGAAATACCAAACCCTATTTTTCTGTTAGTCAAATCCTGCTTCGCCCCAAGCAAAAGAAATTGCCCGGTCTTCGCCCTATGTACAAAACCGATGGAATCAGCTGAAGCAGTTGATATGACCCAAGTCTTGAACACCAGTCTGCACTTTAAGCAAATGAAACAATCTAAAGATAAAAGCCGGGTCCCTGTTCTTCTCTTTTCTCGAGAGAATTGGGTATTCGATTTCTCTTCAGAGCCGTTCGAGTCAGTGTTTTAAAAAGCATAGGGTAGGCCTCGACAGAGGGCCCCATTGCTATTAGTTAAAAATATGTAAATAGTCAGAATTCTCGCTACCCGTGTTCCCAATCCAATGAAAAAGTGGCTTTCCTGGTGGACGAAGTTCGGCTACCACCAGGTGATCCGTTACCTAGTGCCGATGTCGGATCTGGCAGCTCTGACCATAGACCGGTCTCTCTGTTAGCTTCATCCGATGGCTTTGAATCCGCTAGACCCCAACCAAAGCATAGAGATGGATTCCTAGCATGAGGTGGATTAGAGGGCGTCCTAGCCGTAAACGATAGATACTATGGGTACTCACTGCTGCGCGAGGAAACGAAACCCTAGTCATGATGAAAGACACAAGTTATATATAACAATAATATCTATAAAGAGAAAGTATGCAATCCTTACGTCGAGCTTCCTTCGGTAATGTTGCAAAGGAAAGGAGATAAGTTGTTTCTCTTTATAAAGCTTAGCAAGGCTAAAGCAGGGATGGGATTTCATAAAGAAACAATATGAGTAGGTGAAGAAGAAAAGCATGGAAACTGTTCAACTATAACTTCAGCTGGCCAATACCTTGAAGAACAGATAAGCATAATCCTATGCCGAAGGGCGAGCCTGGCTTCTACTTCCACTTGTCTTCCTGGAGTACGAGTAGGGAAAGCTAACGTTTTTTCAGGAAGAGAGCAATGTGGGCCGGAACTCCACCGAAACCGTAAGTACCAGCTGCCTGCGTGGCTATGTGGGTCTTAGCAGAAAGGTATCCATTATCTAGACGGGCATCTTGATTATGAGAGAAATAGGCCTAGTGCTATTGATTGTCCAATGCTCCAAATAGTATTGATCATAATGCACATAATAGGAGTAGGCAAGTACGTGTGCCTGCTTAGTTGAGCGTAGCCTCTTGCCTTTGATCCAGAATCCACTCATCTATCGTTGAAACGTTTATTTCACTAATCCAAATGATAGTATGAAAATAGCACAGTGCCTCCCTAATGCAGGATCCTGCACTCTTCATTAAGATGGATTACCGAATTCTAACAAAATGGATTAAGATGGGTTGAGGATTCACTGGTATGACTCAATCGAAAAGAAATCAGAGAACTCATATCCACCATTGTATTTCATAAGATTAGTCTACTCCAAATAGTATCGTTTCTTCCAATGCCTTAATAATATTAGTCTACTCCAAATAGTATCGTTTCTTCCAATGCCTTAATAAATTGTTTCTTCCATTGTGCTTGCTTTGTGTTTTTTCAACCAGAATTTCCTTCCAATGCAATCAATAATCAATAATTTTATGAACAGTTAAAGTACCGCTATTATGAAGCCATATTTGTATTTGCCTCCTACCCTTTCTATAGAATACTATCCCATTCTAGTTATGTGGCGGGACAGAACCATCTCATTTCTCAGGCTCAGGCGCATCAGTACGATAGATGGAATTCACATGCCCACTTATCCCTTTGATAGAGTCTAAAAATCCCTCTATCTCCAGTGCACTTATATGCTTATTAGAAGAGACATGGTTGACTATGAAAACCTCCTGCTCACACCGTGTGAAAACGATTCCTGGATACTTCCTGGCAAACGGTCTATCAAACAGATATTGAATGACTATATGATTAAGACAAGTCTGGATGTCACCTAACGGTGGTGCGTGATCATAATCGATAGAATTCTGACTATCTGTATTGTAAGGCTCAAGTGCCAGAGGAAACAAGTATGGTGTTCATCCTCATCGATAGGCTCGTCCTTTGCTTCTGCATTATTCTGAGCTTAGGGCGGACAGGTGGGTTCTCGGGCATTACATTATGTTACCTCGGACAGAGAAGTCAACAGCAATAGGGGTGGTTTGCGCCCTGTCTATCCACCGAAGATACTAGGAATCTGCTTATTGATTCTTAGGGTGAATCAATCAGCTTCGGGTTATTCAAGGCTTCGATAGACATTGGGGAGATACCGTCGATGTTCACTTTATTTTAAGAACAGAATGATAGTATAGGTTGCTATTGGAAGAAGCAGACTTTCCCAGGCGGGCTTGTTTGTCAATACCAGGCCGAAAAGGTTATCTATCATTTGGAAACAAAGCGAAATCCGCATTTATTGAGAAACTGCATTCCCTTTTCTTTTACAAGACCATCTTATTGCCTCGTCTACCTTTATACGTGCAAACCTGTGTCATAGGCGTCAGTCTCGATACCTTGGGCCTTCTAAAACATAGCTTTGGTGGAATAATATCGTTGTTTGTATAGCTTAAAGGTGTGCAGGAAATGAGAAAGGCAAGGGAGGAAAGGTTTCTACTCGCCGGGTGGAAGACCAAACAAAGAAGGAAGTTCAAGCGCAAAGTAGATGTCCTCAGGTCCAACCCCAAGAAATGCATTGCATCTCTTCTGCCGACGAGTCTACTAGAAAATGACGTCATAGCTCAGTTGGTAGAAAACAGCATATGTGAGTGACCCGAACTTGCATTTTGAATTGAGTGAGAAAGCCGGTGGCCCGGGTGGTCTATGTTGTTATGGTATCTCTCTTAAAATATCGATTATGTGGGTGTTCAGCTTATTAAGCCATTCGTTCGTCCTATCTATCTCGTCTTACTTTCTTTTTCTACAGCTTAGAGGATCTAGCAATCTATGGCTCACAAAGCAGCAGCTTAAGGAAGCCAGTCTCAAATCTATAGATGGCCTCGGGGGTATCCTTTTCGGAAACAGAATGGAAAGGAAAAATCAATGAACTATTTCTGTGTTCTTGGACAGGAAACCCCGCTCTTTCCTATTGTATAAGTGAGAAGTGAAGGCCAGAGAAGCAACAGGGTTGCCTACGAGAAGCCGCCACGCCGGGCAAGAGTTCTAATCTTTATTCTTATTGATGGATTCCTATCTCAAAGGATAATAAAATGCTAGTAAATGCACTCAGTCAACCGAGCAAATGTATAAGAAAGAGTGCTCCCGGAGGGAATGTAGGTTTTAAGCGAAATGAAGCACTTAATCTCTTAAGATGGGCCATGGCTACTTGGCCTTGTTGATCCGGAATTGAAAACTCCCGTCGGTTCTTTCTTTACCGAAGCCGCCTTCTTGTCTTTACCCAGTGTCGAAAGAAGGAATGACTTCTGACGAAAGCAAGGGTGACTCTTCAACTTGACCCTATGCCGCTTGCTCGCTTATCCCGCAGAGCCCTTCTGCTGGGATACCGGGATGATCTGCTCCTTTCCTTACTAGTGGCTGAGCTAGACACCAACAATTCCTTTCTGATGAAACCTTTGTTGCCCTAGCTTGAATTGAAGGTTTGGCTAAGGATGGGGATCCGGTGTCTTCATCTATACCATCAGAGAAGAAGGCTTGCCAAGAATGGACGAAGGTATGATTCTAGGAAATCTAGATTTGAAAGAAGGAAGCACCCGAGGAGCAATCAAACGGACATTTCTACGAGTGAACTCGCTAAAGCTGAAGATCCACCATCCAATTTAGGCATTGGGCAGAACTCTCTCAATCCAGGAACTAGCTCCTATCTCGATGATTCCATTTCTCTTTTTCAGAGTTAGCTTCTTTCCTATGGTCAAGAGTACTCTTGTTTCCTAGTCGAGGGATAATCAAGTCATTTCGAAAGGGGATTTCTCCGTTCCCCTAGCCATCGAGCAACTGCGAGAAACACCGCGCCCGTGCCCCCGTCGCTCGCCGGAGCAGCCGTGCGTGGCGTACCAATTTATTATCTGGTGGATCTTGTCTGTTCTTTCGAAAGTGTTTCTACAAACGAGTGAGGTAAACCCATCTCGGTCGAATAATTCGTATCTTTAGACCATTCAGAGCCGTTTGCATTAAGTGTTGGGATTGAGTTTGTTGTCATTACCCTCAATTTCATTGCCGTCCACCTCTTGCCGTGTTATTGGCTAGAGAAAGACAACCGATTGTACTACTACAGTGTTGAGTACCCCAGTTGCTCCGCGGGTGATTATGCCCTAAATTCTCAGGAGTGGTGGAACGGATTGCTCCTATCTAGGGTTTCCTAGCTTGCTTTCCTAGATTTAGCTTTATCTATCTTTCCGAGATGACCAACTGCTCTTTCTTGCCAATCTACTTTAGATTTCTTAATACTTTCATTGCGGGACCTATCCCCGAACAACCATTGCTTTTCTTCCGCGGTTTCTTTAGTTTCTTCTTGATTTGATTGAAGTTTAGGGAATTGGATGGACTGGTGTCTTTGGATATTATCCGTCCTACTTATGATCTTCCAATTGAACACACTAGTATTTTATGGATTCTTTCCCCGGTAGTGTAGTCATCTCCAAAAGGGATGATACATATTTCTCTGTCCTAGGATGCGCCGTTCGTGATAAGCTTATCCGCTTCCTTTCGCCGGTAGTGTGAATCTTCTCGAAAGCACACAGCATAGTCCAGTCAGTGTAGAGATGGAACATGAGTTTCTCCCTTCCTTTCTAATACATTCCTTTGCATGTGAAAGGCACTATCGTCCATGCACAGGAGCTAAGTGCTAGAATATACCAGAAATCTGATCTGCTATAGCTTCCAGGTCCAGGAAACTTTTTACAGATAATGACATCTAATCAAATGATTCACAAGGTCACACTTGATTTCACAGAGGGGTGTAGAAAGGAGAAAGGGATAGTTCTTAGCCATATCCTGGTGTTAGGATAGTTGTGTTGATTGAATTAGCAGTGCGAAAATCAAGCAATGCATAAGCTCTTGTTCCTGCGAAAGTAGTGCAAAGAAAAGCGGTAGGAAAGTACAGAATTGCTCAAATCTTATTGTTCGGATGGTTGAGAGAAGGAGGGAGGTGTGTCCTGTGGCGGATACACCGATTGATCGAGAACTAACTCTTAGTACGCCATCCGAAAGCATCAAACCCATGCCATTAACGGAATCTATGTGAATGGACAGCAAACCATAAGCAAGGAAGTCACAACTATGGCATTGGCATGGGCCTTCAATGTCTATGATAGACCCTACAGAGCGTATCCGCTTCCCGATCCATCTAAGTTATATTGATGCTCTAGCCCTCATGTCAAATAGATGACAGAATTGTAAACAATCATAGAATGATTTAAGCTGAGGAACATAGAGGTCTCTCCCACCATTTTTGTAATATACCTCTGGAATAGTGTTGAAATCACACGCCACTAAGCAGGGGCCTAAACCAAGTGGTTTATCTTAGTGTGCTAGCCGCTGCTTCATTTCGTATAGCGATAACGCTTTCTCTTTCTTAGCGCTCCACCCCGCGGAGAACTCTGGTTGCGCTTTGGTTGGCTTTCTCTTTTTTTCGATTTTCTCTGACTTGACTCAGCTTGACCTACTTGACTCAGCGGTTAGAGTATCGCTTTCATACGGCGAGAGTCATTGGTTCAAATCCAATAGTAGGTAAAACCGGCCGAAACCCCCGCTTTTGCCAGCATGACAGCAAGCACAGACTGGCATCAAGGAGTCGAATGACCAAAGCATCGGTTGCTTCCACTTGTTTGTTGCCTTCTTCGACCGACAGACAAGGTACCCCCCTCTTTTTTCATGTATGTGGGCTGCCTGCCCCGTCCCGAATGGACGAACAGGAAGAAGCAAGCTGAAGAAAGGCGCGAGAGAGAGTTGATACTCCCCTCTTCCACAATTAGGTGAAGACCAGGAGGGCCGTCCACCTCACGTCAACCTTCCACTTCCCTCCCCTCGATAGGTCCCAGGTGGGCGGACGAGTGCGACCCGGAACAGCCTCTTGAGCCTTGGCCTCCAAACGCTCTGCTAACAGAGCAGAAAATCCGGAAGATTATTTAAAACGAATGACGCGCGTCAGGCGACGATCCCAACCAAGGCTATCGTAAGCCTGACCCGCTACCACAGCATCCGTCCAACTTCACTCTGCGGTTTCAGGTCGAGCTCTTCCTCTAGATGCGACGAATCCAATCTCTATTGAAATCTGAATCTCAAGGGTTAAGACTAAACACATGAACGGGCGCCCTGAATGAATAAGAAATAGCTGCTATAACAGAGAGTTGACTGTTGCCCCAGATCTTACAATGTGGTTCTCTACTTTCGGCTGGCAGGCAGACCCGCGTAGGGCAACGAAAGAGTAGACAATGGTTCTGACAGGGGTAACTACTACCAAGAAGATCACTTGAAGCGAACTCTGAGAGATGAAGAGAGAGAAGTTAGCCGCAACCAATCAGTGATGCCGCTGGCACGATCGCAGCAAACTGTGCTTGACGAGCTTTTGACTTATTTATTAGCTATATTCTTCATTTGTTTTTAGTTTATGTTGTGATGGAACGCTAAATTATCTATCCTTGAGTGTGATTGACATGTACTGACATTATGTTTGTTTCATACCTCCTATATCTTCGCCTCGTACATTTATTATATTTACTGCAAATTGAAATCTGCGTTACCTACTTGCTTGCGATGACAACAAGCAAAGATTTGCTTGTATAGTAAATTGTTCATATACTTTTTTAGAATCAAAACTTTTCTGCAAGCATGAACTTTCTGCAAATAACAGAACGCCAAATGGAACATTTATTGGCCATAGAGAAACACGTGGGCTCAGTTGGTGAGGACTCAAGAGGCCAAGGATGAAAGTTTTTTTGTTGACAACGTGATCGGGAAAGGCGCGAGGCTTGCGAGTATTATCCCGTGTGCGAGTAATCGTAGGATGAGTGGATTGAGTTGCTGAAATGGGGGCTGATGCTGTCGGATCAGTGGAAGTAGAAGGTGCTGGAGTTAGTGGATCAGGACCAGGGGGGTCAAGGGCTGCTGTACTGGGTCAATTGGTAATCGATCGGGCAATTCGTTAAACGATATCTGTATTATGAGTACCTCTTCTGAACCATACCGCTCTTCTGGTAAACGGTCTGAATCAGTCAAAAATGAGTTCCTTCTTCAAATCCATCGGTCACATCCGCCCTGCTGTCTCAATCGGTCGAACTGTATCGGTCAACTATAGGAAAACTGGCTTGGTAAAGGTCAACGGTCCTGTTCAAGCATTGGCGCATAACGGGAGACTAGCTCAGTAGATTAGTTCTTTAGTTTAGGAGTGAATGCTTTGCTTTCTTTTCTTTGATCTACTCGTTCATGAATTCCATCCAAATAGTAAATAGAAAGAATTTCAAATCACCAATCATACAGAATATGCAATTCTTGTGAACGAAAGAGATATCCGATTTGAGAGTCAGGACCTTAAAGCTGATTATGGTGAATCCGGTGATAAGACTGGCAAAGCTTCTTTGCTCTAGGTAGAGGCGGCTGTGCTTTTCATTTTCTTTTATCTTTCCGCGAGGGCCTCTGCTTTCCTCGAGGGAATACGACGAGCACTCATCTCCAGCATTCAGGTGGTCCTATCATCTCTATTTCCTCCCGACATTTCATTTCCTTCTCTAGTCAGGGAAGCCATAATCAGTCAGTAAGAAGTATATCTATAGGGAGTTTCTAATAAGAGAAACTGGATGTGCGAAACTTGTGTCAAGAGGGGTGTAGAAAGGAAAAAAGCATAGTTCAAACTAGCCTCATCACAAAAAAAAGCCCATGATCAAATGTCTTCTTTGAGGTGGCACAAAGACGAAATTATTAGTTCAACAGGCCGATGATAGAAGGGCTGGGCCTAATTATTGTTCTGGTATAGAGATGAATGAGAGGATGGAGATATCGCATTGAATGGTTTGAGGTAAACAATGATCCAATTTGGCACAGATAATGCGGGATTGAACAGTTCGATATGTTTCTAAAAATATGCTAATTTGAAAAGGCTGTAACCATTACATGCAAGGTCCTTACCCCAAAATGCAAATTCTAAAAAACTGCATACACAAAAGCACATAAACATGATAACCTAAGTTGCAAACATCCCACCTGATTTGGAGTAGTTAGTATCTTTATAAAGAGAGGTATGGTATAAAGGTTACACGTTGGGCGAACAGTACTGGACAGGCAGTCATTGCTCAAACAAAGAATCCTCTTTTTCTCTTTTAGAGCGTTGAGCCTAGGCCGATAGTAGTAGTTACGGTGAATGTCACAATTCCTCTCAATGGGAAAACTGGAAACTTTCTATCCTCCTCCCGTATATTCTGATAGCAGTTTTTCCCCTCCACACGCCCCCTCTAAGGGGAACTCTCTGCTCATGTCGCGATGGTTCGTATGGTTGGTGATGAATCAGGCATCCATCTGGATTTGGATCTCTCCAGGAGGTAAGTCCCTTGTCAATGATGGAGCTTATAGGAGACGATTTCTTGTCAAGATTCGTTCCAGATCCACTTGATTGATCTTGATCATTTCGAGTTGGTGGATTAGTTGTTCCATTTAAAGATTGATCTTTAGGGACAAAGAATCTGTCAAGCGAATCATCACTGTTACAGGAGAAAACGTCATTGAACTCAAAGTAAAGTCGATGAATCAAAGCATCAAGATAGGTTTTCATGACATTTGCATTTGAATTATTGAGATCTTTTAGGATTTTACTTTTAGGAATATCAGAACCTTGATTTTGACTGATATCCTAGTTATCATTACCTTGCTTGTAGTCAATACAATGACTACCTTCACTAGAGACATGACAACTGTGGGTTAGACACAACCGTGTACACATAAACAACTAGGACTAGGATGGGTAAAGATGACAGTCATAACTAGAAGAAGAGTTAGGGACGATCGTTTAAGAACAATTGAGCAGACCATATGTATGATCCTGAAGAAACCCACCTCAACTATCGTTTAAACGCTAATTAGACTAATAACAAATTCGAGTATGAAAATAGCCCTGTGCCTCCCTAAAGCTATGCTGGAACCTGCACTCTCAATTCTGATTCATTACGATGGCACGGATTCCGATTCATTACGATGACACAGATTAAGTTGTTTGAGCGAAGCTGACAATAGAAAAGAATCAGAATAGTCTCCTCCATTGTAATTGTCTTGATTATGAATAGTCTACTACTAATAATCGTATCCTCCATTGTCAAAGTCCCGCCTATCTTGCTTGCTTTTAGCCTTCATAGACAAGCCATTCATTGAACCTTATCCTTCCATGACCATCGAACATTTTCGAATTCCCTTTGACATCAATGATTTTGTGAACAGTCACCTGTCCGCAATCATGAAGCCATATTTGCATATGTGTCTTTAGTGAAAGCTAACCCATTATAATCAGTGGGTTGATATCCCCATCTCTTTTGTGTGGATCTGGCTCATCCTGCCATAGATGGAATTCTCTACATTCCC
>CAJUXJ010002156.1:0-53408 GCA_910589775.1 Avena eriantha
AAACTATCAAGCATGTATCGGGTCTTATGGTCGTTGTAAATCGTCCGGAATCCTATAATAGTGGGCAATATCTCATGAAACGGCGATAAATCCTGAAAACTACGAGTTTTTGGTCATATCTCTAAAACATGTAGCTATTCATCGGTCATTATAAATCGCCCTAGAACCACACAAATTATGGGTAATAGCTCATGAAACCGGCCCATAAATCCTAAAAATTATGAGTTTTTCGTTAGATCTCTCAAACATGTATATGATCTGATGGTCGTTATAATCGCCCTAGAACCCCAAAACTATGGGCAATAGCTCATGAAAACGGCATAAAGCCTAAAAACTATGAGTTTTTGGTCATATATCTCAATCATATATCGGGTCTTATGGTCCGTTATATATCGCCCTGCAACCCCAAAACTGTGGGAAATAGCTCATGAAACGGCCATAAAACGCGAAAACGACGAGCTTTCGGTCATAACTCACAAACATGTATCGGGTCATATGGTCGTTCTAAATCTCCCTACAGCCCCCAAAACTATGGGCAATAGCTCATGAAAACGGCCATAAAGCGCGAAAACACGAGTTTTTGGTCATAACTCTCAACATATATCGGGTCTTATGGTCGTTGTATATCGCCCGCCAATCCTATAATAGTGGGCAATATGGATTGATGAAAACGACCATAAAGCCTGAAAACTACGAGTTTTTGGTCATATCTCTCAAACATGTAGTTGGTTTTACAGTCGTTATAAATCGCCCAGAACCCCAAAACTATGGGCAGTAGCTCATGAAAGCGGCCATAAATCCTAAAAACTATGAGTTTTATGTCAGATCTCTCAAACATGTATATGATCATATGGTCGTTCTAAATCTCCCTATAGCCCCAAAACTATGGGCAATAGCTCATAAAAACGGCCATAAAGCGCGAAAACGCCGAGTTTTGGTCTTAACTGTAAAACATGTATCGGGTCTTATGGTCGTTAAAAATCGCCCTGTAACCCCAAAACTGTGGGTAAGAGCTGATGAAAACCGCCATAAAACGCGAAAACCACAAGGTTTTAGTCATAACTCACAAACATTTGTTGGGTCATATGGTCGTTCTAAATCTCCCTACAGCCCCAAAACTATGGACAATAGCTCATGAATACGGCCATAAAGCGTGAAAAGGCCAGTTTGGTCATAACTCTCAAACATGTATCAGGTCTTATGGTCGTTGTAATTGCCCGTGAATCCTATAACAGTGGGCAATATCTTATGGAACGACCCTAACGCCTGAAAACTACGAGTTTTGGTCATATCTCTTAACATGTAGCTGGTCTTACGGTCATTATAAATCGCCCTGGGACCCCCCAAACTATAGGCAATATCTTAGGAAAATGGCCATAAAATTCTTAAACTATGAGTTTTTCGTCATATTTCTCAAACATGTGTATGATCTGATGCTCATTATAAATCGTCCTAGAACCCCGAAACTATGGGCAATAGCTCATGTAAACGGCCATAAAGCCTAAAAACTACGAGTTTTTGGTCATATCCTCTCAAAAATGTATCTGGTCTTATGGTCGTTATAAATCACCACCCTGTTCCCCAAACTGTGGGAATAACCTCATGAAAACGGCCATTAAAACGCGAAAAACCACAAGTTTTGGTCATAACTCACAAACATGTGTTGAGTCATATGGTCGTTCTAAATCTCCCTAGAGCCCTAAAACTAGGGCAATAACTAATGAAAATGACCATAAAGCGCGAAAACGGCGAGTTTGGTCATAACTCTCAAAACATGTATAGGGTCTTATAGTCATTGCCCACGAATCCTATAAAAGTGGGCAATATCTCATGAAAAACAGCCAATAAATCCTGAAAAACTACGAGGTTTTGATCATATAAATCTCCCTGTATCCCAAAACTATGAGCAATATCTCATGAAACGACCCTAAAGCCTGAAACCACACGTTTTTGGATCCTAACTCACAAACATGTGTTGGGTCATATGGTCGTTCTAAATCTCCCTACAACCCCAAAACTATGGGCAATAGCTCATGAAAACGGCCATAAAGCGCGAAAACGGCGAGTTTTTGGTCATAACTCTTAAACATGTATCTGGTCTTATGGTCATTATAAATCGCCCTACAACCCTAAAACTGTGGTAAATAGCTCATGAAAACGGCCATTAAACGCGAAAACGACGAGGTTTTGGTCATAACTCACAAACATGTATCGGGTCATATGGTCGTTCTAAATCTTCCTATAGCCCCAAAATTATGGGCAATAGCTCATCAAAACGGCCATAAATCCTAAAAACGACGAGTTTTATGTCAGATATCTCATACATGTATATGATCATATGGTCGTTCTAAATCTCCCTATAGCGCCAAAACTATGGGAAATAGCTCATGAAGACGGTCATAAAGCGCGAAAACGGAGAGTTTTTGGTCATAACTCACCAACATGTGTCGGGTCATATGGTCATTCTAAATCTCCCTACAACCCCAAAACTATGGGTAATAGCTCATGGAAATGGCCGTAAAGCGCGAAAACAGCGAATTTTTGGTCATAACTATCAAGCATGTATCGGGTCTTATGGTCGTTGTAAATCGTCCGGGAATCCTATAATAGTGGGCAATATCTCATGAAAACGGCGATAAATCCTGAAAACTACGAGTTTTTGGTCATATCTCTAAAACATGTAGCTATTCATACGGTCATTATAAATCGCCCTAGAACCACAAAATTATGGGTAATAGCTCATGAAACCGGCCATAAATCCTAAAAATTATGAGTTTTTCGTTAGATCTCTCAAACATGTATATGATCTGATGGTCGTTATAATCGCCCTAGAACCCCCAAAACTATGGGCAATAGCTCATGAAAACGGCCATAAAGCCTAAAAACTATGAGTTTTTGGTCATATATCTCAATCATATATCGGGTCTTATGGTCGTTATATATCGCCCTGCAACCCCAAAACTGTGGGAAATAGCTCATGAAAACGGCCATAAAACGCGAAAACGACGAGCTTTCGGTCATAACTCACAAACATGTATCGGGTCATATGGTCGTTCTAAATCTCCCTACAGCCCCAAAACTATGGGCAATAGCTCATGAAAACGGCATAAAGCGCGAAAACAACGAGTTTTTGGTCATAACTCTCAAACATATATCGGGTCTTATGGTCGTTGTATATCGCCCGCCAATCCTATAATAGTGGGCAATATGTGATGAAAACGACCATAAAGCCTGAAAACTACGAGTTTTTGGTCATATCTCTCAAACATGTAGTTGGTTTTACAGTCGTTATAAATCGCCCCAGAACCCCAAAACTATGGGCAGTAGCTCATGAAAGCGGCCATAAATCCTAAAAACTATGAGTTTTATGTCAGATCTCTCAAACATGTATATGATCATATGGTCGTTCTAAATCTCCCTATAGCCCCAAAACTATGGGCAATAGCTCATAAAAACGGCCATAAAGCGCGAAAACGCCGAGTTTTTGGTCTTAACTGTAAAACATGTATCGGGTCTTATGGTCGTTATAAATCGCCCTGTAACCCCAAAACTGTGGGTAATAGCTGATGAAAACCGCCATAAAACGCGAAAACCACAAGGTTTTAGTCATAACTCACAAACATTTGTTGGGTCATATGGTCGTTCTAAATCTCCCTACAGCCCCAAAACTATGGACAATAGCTCATGAATACGGCCATAAAGCGTGAAAACGGCCAGTTTGGTCATAACTCTCAAACATGTATCAGGTCTTATGGTCGTTGTAAATTGCCCGTGAATCCTATAACAGTGGGCAATATCTTATGGAAACGACCCTAACGCCTGAAAACTACGAGTTTTTGGTCATATCTCTTAACATGTAGCTGGTCTTACGGTCATTATAAATCGCCCTGGGACCCCCAAACTATAGGCAATATCTTAGGAAAATGGCCATAAATTCTAAAACTATGAGTTTTTCGTCATATTTCTCAAACATGTGTATGATCTGATGCTCATTATAAATCGTCCTAGAACCCCGAAACTATGGGCAATAGCTCATGTAAACGGCCATAAAGCCTAAAAACTACGAGTTTTTGGTCATATCTCTCAAAAATGTATCTGGTCTTATGGTCGTTATAAATCACCCTGTTACCCCCAACTGTGGGAAATAACTCATGAAAACGGCCATAAAACGCGAAAACCACAAGTTTTTGGTCATAACTCACAAACATGTGTTGAGTCATATGGTCGTTCTAAATCTCCCTAGAGCCCTAAAACTATGGGCAATAACTAATGAAAATGACCATAAAGCGCGAAAACGGCGAGTTTTGGTCATAACTCTCAAACATGTATAGGGTCTTATAGTCATTGCCCACGAATCCTATAACAGTGGGCAATATCTCATGAAAACAGCCATAAATCCTGAAAACTACGAGTTTTTGATCATATAAATCTCCCTGTATCCCCAAAACTATGAGCAATATCTCATGGAAACGACCCTAAAGCCTGAAAACCACAAGTTTTTGGTCATAACTCACAAACATGTGTTGGGTCATATGGTCGTTCTAAATCTCCCTACAACCCCAAAACTATGGGCAATAGCTCATGAAAACGGCCATAAAGCGCGAAAACGGCGAGTTTTTGGTCATAACTCTTAAACATGTATCTGGTCTTATGGTCATTATAAATCGCCCTACAACCCTAAAACTGTGGTAAATAGCTCATGAAAACGGCCATTAAACGCGAAAACGACGAGGTTTTGGTCATAACTCACAAACATGTATCGGGTCATATGGTCGTTCTAAATCTTCCTATAGCCCCAAAATTATGGGCAATAGCTCATCAAAACGGCCATAAATCCTAAAAACGACGAGTTTTATGTCAGATATCTCATACATGTATATGATCATATGGTCGTTCTAAATCTCCCTATAGCGCCAAAACTATGGGAAATAGCTCATGAAGACGGTCATAAAGCGCGAAAACGGAGAGTTTTTGGTCATAACTCACCAACATGTGTCGGGTCATATGGTCATTCTAAATCTCCCTACAACCCCAAAACTATGGGTAATAGCTCATGGAAATGGCCGTAAAGCGCGAAAACAGCGAATTTTTGGTCATAACTATCAAGCATGTATCGGGTCTTATGGTCGTTGTAAATCGTCCGGGAATCCTATAATAGTGGGCAATATCTCATGAAAACGGCGATAAATCCTGAAAACTACGAGTTTTTGGTCATATCTCTAAAACATGTAGCTATTCATACGGTCATTATAAATCGCCCTAGAACCACAAAATTATGGGTAATAGCTCGAGAAAATGGCCATAAATCCTAAAAACTATGAGTTGTTCGTCAGATCTCTCAAACATGTATATGATCATATGGTCGTTCTAAATCTCCCTATAGCCCCAAAACTATGGGCAATCGCTCATGAAAACGTCCATAAAGCCTAAAAACTACGAGTTTTTGGTCATATCTCTCAAACATGTATGAGGTCTTATGGTCGTTATAAATCGCCCTGCAACCCCAAAACTGTGGGAAATAGCTCATGAAAACGGCCATAAAACGCGAAAACGATGAGTTTATGGTCATAACTCACAAACATGTATCGGGTCATATGGTCGTTCTAAATCTCCCTATAGCCCCAAAACTATGAGCAATAGCTCATGAAAACGGCCATAAATCCTAAAAACGACGAGTTTTATGTCAGATCTCTCAAACATGTATATGGTCATATGGTCGTTCTAAATCTCCCTATAGCGCCAAAACTATGGGAAATATCTCATGAAAACGGTCATAAAGCGCGAAAACGGAGAGGTTTTGGTCATAACTGTAGAACATATATCGGGTTTTATGGTCGTTATAAATCGCCCTGTAACCCCAAAACTGTGGGAAATAGCTCATGAAAACAGCCATTAAACGCTAAAACCACAAGTTTTTGGTCATAACTCACAAACATGTGTTGGGTCGTATGGTCGTTCTAAAACTCCCTACAGCCCTAAAACTATGGGCAATAGCTCATGAAAACAGCAATAAAGCGTGAAAACGGTGAGTTTTTGGTCATAACTCTCAAATATGTATCGGGTCTTATGGTCGTTGTAAATCGCCCGTGAATTTTATAATAGTGGGCAATAGCTCATGGAAACGACCCTAAATCCTGAAAACTACGAGTTTTTGGTCAGATCTCTCAAACATGTAGTTGTTCTTACGATCATTATAAATCGCCCTGGAATTCCAAAACTATAGGCAATATCTAATGAAAATGGCCATAAATTCTAAAAACTATGAGTTTTTCGTCATATTTCTCAAACATGTATATGATCTTATGGTCGATATAAATCACGCTAGAAAGCCGAAACCATGGGCAATAGCTCATGAAAACGACCATAAAGCCTAAAAACTACGAGTTTTTGGTCATATCTCTCAAACATGTATCTGGTCTTATGGTTGTTATAAATCGCCCTGCAACCCCAAAGCTTTGGGCAATACCTCATGAAAACGGACATAAAACGCGAAAAACACGAGTTTTTGGTCATAACTCACAAACATGTATTAGGTCATATTGTTGTTCTAAATCTCCCTATAGCTCCAAAACTATGGGTAATAGGTCATGAAAACGGCCATAAAGCGAGAAAACGACGAGTTTTTGGTCATAACTCTCAAACATGTATCGGGTCTTATGGTCGTTGTAAATTGCCCCCGAATCCTGTAATGGTGGGCAATATCTCATGAAAACGGCCATAAATCCTGAAAACTACGAGTTTTTGGTCATGTCTCTCAAACATGTAGCTGTTCTTATGGTCATTATAAATCGCCCTAGAACCACAAAATTATGGGCAATAGCTCATGAAACCGGCCATAAATCCTAAAAATTATGAGTTTTTCGTTAGATCTCTCAAACATGTATATGATCTGATGGTCGTTATAATCGCCCTAGAACCCCAAAACTATGGGCAATAGCTCATGGAAACGGCCATAAAGCCTAAAATCTATGAGTTTTTGGTCATATATCTCAATCATATATCGGGTCTTATGGTCGTTATATATCGCCCTGCAACCCCAAAACTGTGGGAAATAGCTCATGAAAACGGCCATAAAACGCGAAAACGACGAGCTTTCGGTCATAACTCACAAACATGTATCGGGTCATATGGTCGTTCTAAATCTCCCTACAGCCCCAAAACTATGGGCAATAGCTCATGAAAACGGCCATAAAGCGCGAAAACAACGAGTTTTTGGTCATAACTCTCAAACATATATCGGGTCTTATGGTCGTTGTATATCGCCCGCCAATCCTATAATAGTGGGCAATATCTGATGAAAACGACCATAAAGCCTGAAAACTACGAGTTTTTGGTCATATCTCTCAAACATGTAGTTGGTTTTACAGTCGTTATAAATCGCCCCAGAACCCCAAAACTATGGGCAGTAGCTCATGAAAGCGGCCATAAATCCTAAAAACTATGAGTTTTATGTCAGATCTCTCAAACATGTATATGATCATATGGTCGTTCTAAATCTCCCTATAGCCCCAAAACTATGGGCAATAGCTCATAAAAACGGCCATAAAGCGCGAAAACGCCGAGTTTTTGGTCTTAACTGTAAAACATGTATCGGGTCTTATGGTCGTTATAAATCGCCCTGTAACCCCAAAACTGTGGGTAATAGCTGATGAAAACCGCCATAAAACGCGAAAACCACAAGGTTTTAGTCATAACTCACAAACATTTGTTGGGTCATATGGTCGTTCTAAATCTCCCTACAGCCCCAAAACTATGGACAATAGCTCATGAATACGGCCATAAAGCGTGAAAACGGCCAGTTTGGTCATAACTCTCAAACATGTATCAGGTCTTATGGTCGTTGTAAATTGCCCGTGAATCCTATAACAGTGGGCAATATCTTATGGAAACGACCCTAACGCCTGAAAACTACGAGTTTTTGGTCATATCTCTTAACATGTAGCTGGTCTTACGGTCATTATAAATCGCCCTGGGACCCCAAAACTATAGGCAATATCTTAGGAAAATGGCCATAAATTCTAAAAACTACGAGTTTTTCGTCATATTTCTCAAACATGTATATGATCTGATGCTCATTATAAATCGTCCTAGAACCCCGAAACTATGGGCAATAGCTCATGTAAACGGCCATAAAGCCTAAAAACTACGAGTTTTTGGTCATATCTCTCAAAAATGTATCTGGTCTTATGGTCGTTATAAATCACCCTGTTACCCCCAAACTGTGGGAAATAACTCATGAAAACGGCCATAAAACGCGAAAACCACAAGTTTTTGGTCATAACTCACAAACATGTGTTGAGTCATATGGTCGTTCTAAATCTCCCTAGAGCCCCAAAACTATGGGCAATAACTAATGAAAATGACCATAAAGCGCGAAAACGGCGAGTTTTGGTCATAACTCTCAAACATGTATAGGGTCTTATAGTCATTGCCCACGAATCCTATAACAGTGGGCAATATCTCATGAAAACAGCCATAAATCCTGAAAACTACGAGTTTTTGATCATATAAATCTCCCTGTATCCCCAAAACTATGAGCAATATCTCATGGAAACGACCCTAAAGCCTGAAAACCACAAGTTTTTGGTCATAACTCACAAACATGTGTTGGGTCATATGGTCGTTCTAAATCTCCCTACAACCCCAAAACTATGGGCAATAGCTCATGAAAACGGCCATAAAGCGCCAAAACGGCGAGTTTTTGGTCATAACTCTTAAACATGTATCTGGTCTTATGGTCATTATAAATCGCCCTACAACCCTAAAACTGTGGTAAATAGCTCATGAAAACGGCCATTAAACGCGAAAACGACGAGTTTTTGGTCATAACTCACAAACATGTATCGGGTCATATGTTCGTTCTAAATCTTCCTATAGCCCCAAAATTATGGGCAATAGCTCATCAAAACGGCCATAAATCCTAAAAACGACGAGTTTTATGTCAGATATCTCATAACATGTATATGATCATATGGTCGTTCTAAATCTCCCTATAGCGCCAAAACTATGGGAAATAGCTCATGAAGACGGTCATAAAGCGCGAAAACGGAGAGTTTTTGGTCATAACTCACCAACATGTGTCGGGTCATATGGTCATTCTAAATCTCCCTACAACCCCAAAACTATGGGTAATAGCTCATGGAAATGGCCGTAAAGCGCGAAAACAGCGAATTTTTGGTCATAACTATCAAGCATGTATCGGGTCTTATGGTCGTTGTAAATCGTCCGGGAATCCTATAATAGTGGGCAATATCTCATGAAAACGGCGATAAATCCTGAAAACTACGAGTTTTTGGTCATATCTCTAAAACATGTAGCTATTCATACGGTCATTATAAATCGCCCTAGAACCACAAAATTATGGGTAATAGCTCGAGAAAATGGCCATAAATCCTAAAAACTATGAGTTGTTCGTCAGATCTCTCAAACATGTATATGATCATATGGTCGTTCTAAATCTCCCTATAGCCCCAAAACTATGGGCAATCGCTCATGAAAACGTCCATAAAGCCTAAAAACTACGAGTTTTTGGTCATATCTCTCAAACATGTATGAGGTCTTATGGTCGTTATAAATCGCCCTGCAACCCCAAAACTGTGGGAAATAGCTCATGAAAACGGCCATAAAACGCGAAAACGATGAGTTTATGGTCATAACTCACAAACATGTATCGGGTCATATGGTCGTTCTAAATCTCCCTATAGCCCCAAAACTATGAGCAATAGCTCATGAAAACGGCCATAAATCCTAAAAACGACGAGTTTTATGTCAGATCTCTCAAACATGTATATGGTCATATGGTCGTTCTAAATCTCCCTATAGCGCCAAAACTATGGGAAATATCTCATGAAAACGGTCATAAAGCGCGAAAACGGAGAGGTTTTGGTCATAACTGTAGAACATATATCGGGTTTTATGGTCGTTATAAATCGCCCTGTAACCCCAAAACTGTGGGAAATAGCTCATGAAAACAGCCATTAAACGCTAAAACCACAAGTTTTTGGTCATAACTCACAAACATGTGTTGGGTCGTATGGTCGTTCTAAAACTCCCTACAGCCCTAAAACTATGGGCAATAGCTCATGAAAACAGCAATAAAGCGTGAAAACGGTGAGTTTTTGGTCATAACTCTCAAATATGTATCGGGTCTTATGGTCGTTGTAAATCGCCCGTGAATTTTATAATAGTGGGCAATAGCTCATGGAAACGACCCTAAATCCTGAAAACTACGAGTTTTTGGTCAGATCTCTCAAACATGTAGTTGTTCTTACGATCATTATAAATCGCCCTGGAATTCCAAAACTATAGGCAATATCTAATGAAAATGGCCATAAATTCTAAAAACTATGAGTTTTTCGTCATATTTCTCAAACATGTATATGATCTTATGGTCGATATAAATCACGCTAGAAAGCCGAAACCATGGGCAATAGCTCATGAAAACTGACCATAAAGCCTAAAAACTACGAGTTTTTGGTCATATCTCTCAAACATGTATCTGGTCTTATGGTTGTTATAAATCGCCCTGCAACCCCAAAGCTTTGGGCAATACCTCATGAAAACGGACATAAAACGCGAAAAACACGAGTTTTTGGTCATAACTCACAAACATGTATTAGGTCATATTGTTGTTCTAAATCTCCCTATAGCTCCAAAACTATGGGTAATAGGTCATGAAAACGGCCATAAAGCGAGAAAACGACGAGTTTTTGGTCATAACTCTCAAACATGTATCGGGTCTTATGGTCGTTGTAAATTGCCCCCGAATCCTGTAATGGTGGGCAATATCTCATGAAAACGGCCATAAATCCTGAAAACTACGAGTTTTTGGTCATGTCTCTCAAACATGTAGCTGTTCTTATGGTCATTATAAATCGCCCTAGAACCACAAAATTATGGGCAATAGCTCATGAAACCGGCCATAAATCCTAAAAATTATGAGTTTTTCGTTAGATCTCTCAAACATGTATATGATCTGATGGTCGTTATAATCGCCCTAGAACCCCAAAACTATGGGCAATAGCTCATGGAAACGGCCATAAAGCCTAAAATCTATGAGTTTTTGGTCATATATCTCAATCATATATCGGGTCTTATGGTCGTTATATATCGCCCTGCAATCCCAAAACTGTGGGAAATAGCTCATGAAAACGGCCATAAAACGCGAAAACGACGAGCTTTCGGTCATAACTCACAAACATGTATCGGGTCATATGGTCGTTCTAAATCTCCCTACAGCCCCAAAACTATGGGCAATAGCTCATGAAAACGGCCATAAAGCGCGAAAACAACGAGTTTTTGGTCATAACTCTCAAACATATATCGGGTCTTATGGTCGTTGTATATCGCCCGCCAATCCTATAATAGTGGGCAATATCTGATGAAAACGACCATAAAGCCTGAAAACTACGAGTTTTTGGTCATATCTCTCAAACATGTAGTTGGTTTTACAGTCGTTATAAATCGCCCCAGAACCCCAAAACTATGGGCAGTAGCTCATGAAAGCGGCCATAAATCCTAAAAACTATGAGTTTTATGTCAGATCTCTCAAACATGTATATGATCATATGGTCGTTCTAAATCTCCCTATAGCCCCAAAACTATGGGCAATAGCTCATAAAAACGGCCATAAAGCGCGAAAACGCCGAGTTTTTGGTCTTAACTGTAAAACATGTATCGGGTCTTATGGTCGTTATAAATCGCCCTGTAACCCCAAAACTGTGGGTAATAGCTGATGAAAACCGCCATAAAACGCGAAAACCACAAGGTTTTAGTCATAACTCACAAACATTTGTTGGGTCATATGGTCGTTCTAAATCTCCCTACAGCCCCAAAACTATGGACAATAGCTCATGAATACGGCCATAAAGCGTGAAAACGGCCAGTTTGGTCATAACTCTCAAACATGTATCAGGTCTTATGGTCGTTGTAAATTGCCCGTGAATCCTATAACAGTGGGCAATATCTTATGGAAACGACCCTAACGCCTGAAAACTACGAGTTTTTGGTCATATCTCTTAACATGTAGCTGGTCTTACGGTCATTATAAATCGCCCTGGGACCCCAAAACTATAGGCAATATCTTAGGAAAATGGCCATAAATTCTAAAAACTACGAGTTTTTCGTCATATTTCTCAAACATGTATATGATCTGATGCTCATTATAAATCGTCCTAGAACCCCGAAACTATGGGCAATAGCTCATGTAAACGGCCATAAAGCCTAAAAACTACGAGTTTTTGGTCATATCTCTCAAAAATGTATCTGGTCTTATGGTCGTTATAAATCACCCTGTTACCCCCAAACTGTGGGAAATAACTCATGAAAACGGCCATAAAACGCGAAAACCACAAGTTTTTGGTCATAACTCACAAACATGTGTTGAGTCATATGGTCGTTCTAAATCTCCCTAGAGCCCCAAAACTATGGGCAATAACTAATGAAAATGACCATAAAGCGCGAAAACGGCGAGTTTTGGTCATAACTCTCAAACATGTATAGGGTCTTATAGTCATTGCCCACGAATCCTATAACAGTGGGCAATATCTCATGAAAATAGCCATAAATCCTGAAAACTACGAGTTTTTGATCATATAAATCTCCCTGTATCCCCAAAACTATGGGCAATATCTCATGGAAACGACCCTAAAGCCTGAAAACCACAAGTTTTTGGTCATAACTCACAAACATGTGTTGGGTCATATGGTCGTTCTAAATCTCCCTACAACCCCAAAACTATGGGCAATAGCTCATGAAAACGGCCATAAAGCGCGAAAACGGCGAGTTTTTGGTCATAATTCTTAAACATGTATCTGGTCTTATGGTCATTATAAATCGCCCTACAACCCTAAAACTGTGGTAAATAGCTCATGAAAACGGCCATTAAACGCGAAAACGACGAGTTTTTGGTCATAACTCACAAACATGTATCGGGTCATATGTTCGTTCTAAATCTTCCTATAGCCCCAAAATTATGGGCAATAGCTCATCAAAACGGCCATAAATCCTAAAAACGACGAGTTTTATGTCAGATCTCTCAAACATGTATATGATCATATGGTCGTTCTAAATCTCCCTATAGCGCCAAAACTATGGGAAATAGCTCATGAAGACGGTCATAAAGCGCGAAAACGGAGAGTTTTTGGTCATAACTCACCAACATGTGTCGGGTCATATGGTCATTCTAAATCTCCCTACAACCCCAAAACTATGGGTAATAGCTCATGGAAATGGCCGTAAAGCGCGAAAACAGCGAATTTTTGGTCATAACTATCAAGCATGTATCGGGTCTTATGGTCGTTGTAAATCGTCCGGGAATCCTATAATAGTGGGCAATATCTCATGAAAACGGCGATAAATCCTGAAAACTACGAGTTTTTGGTCATATCTCTAAAACATGTAGCTATTCATACGGTCATTATAAATCGCCCTAGAACCACAAAATTATGGGTAATAGCTCGAGAAAATGGCCATAAATCCTAAAAACTATGAGTTGTTCGTCAGATCTCTCAAACATGTATATGATCATATGGTCGTTCTAAATCTCCCTATAGCCCCAAAACTATGGGCAATCGCTCATGAAAACGTCCATAAAGCCTAAAAACTACGAGTTTTTGGTCATATCTCTCAAACATGTATGAGGTCTTATGGTCGTTATAAATCGCCCTGCAACCCCAAAACTGTGGGAAATAGCTCATGAAAACGGCCATAAAACGCGAAAACGATGAGTTTATGGTCATAACTCACAAACATGTATCGGGTCATATGGTCGTTCTAAATCTCCCTATAGCCCCAAAACTATGAGCAATAGCTCATGAAAACGGCCATAAATCCTAAAAACGACGAGTTTTATGTCAGATCTCTCAAACATGTATATGGTCATATGGTCGTTCTAAATCTCCCTATAGCGCCTAAACTATGGGAAATATCTCATGAAAACGGTCATAAAGCGCGAAAACGGAGAGGTTTTGGTCATAACTATAGAACATATATCGGGTTTTATGGTCGTTATAAATCGCCCTGTAACCCCAAAACTGTGGGAAATAGCTCATGAAAACGGCCATTAAACGCTAAAACCACAAGTTTTTGGTCATAACTCACAAACATGTGTTGGGTCGTATGGTCGTTCTAAATCTCCCTACAGCCCTAAAGCTATGGGCAATAGCTCATGAAAACGGCAATAAAGCGTGAAAACGGTGAGTTTTTGGTCATAACTCTCAAATATGTATCGGGTCTTATGGTCGTTGTAAATCGCCCGTGAATTTTATAATAGTGGGCAATATCTCATGGAAACGACCATAAAGCCTGAAAACTATGAGTTTTTGGTCATATCTCTCAAACATGTAGTTGGTCTTACGGTCATTATAAATCGCCCTGGAATTCCAAAACTATTGGCAATATCTAATGAAAATGGCCATAAATTCTAAAAACTATGAGTTTTTCGTCATATTTCTCAAACATGTATATGATCTTATGGTCGATATAAATCACCCTAGAACCCCGAAACCATGGGCAATAGCTCATGAAAACGACCATAAAGCCTAAAAACTACGAGTTTTCGGTCATATCTCTCGAACATGGATCTTGTCTTATGGTTGTTATAAATCGCCCGGCAACCCCAAAGCTTTGGGCAATACCTCATGAAAACAGACATAAAACGCGAAAACCACGAGTTTTTGGTCACAACTCACAAACATGTATTAGGTTATATTGTTATTCTAAATCTCCCTACAGCTCCAAAACTATGGGTAATAGGTCATGAAAACGGCCATAAAGCGAGAAAACGACGAGTTTTTGGTCATAACTCTCAAACATGTATCGGGTCTTATGGTCGTTGTAAATTGCCCCCGAATCCTATAATGGTGGGCAATATCTCATGAAAATGGCCATAAATCCTGAAAACTATGAGTTTTTGGTCATGTCTCTCAAACATGTAGCTGTTCTTATGGTCATTATAAATCGCCCTAGAACCACAAAATTATGGGCAATAGCTCATGAAAACGGCCATAAATCCTAAAAATTATGAGTTTTTCGTTAGATCTCTCAAACATGTATATGATCTGATGGTCGTTATAATCGCCCTGGAACCCCAAATATATGGGCAATAGCTCATGGAAACGGGCGTAAAGCGCGAAAACAGCGAATTTTTGGTCATAACTATCAAGCATGTATCGGGTCTTATGGTCGTTTTAAATCGTCCGCGAATCCTATAATAGTGGGCAATATCTCATGAAAACGGCTATAAATCCTGAAAACTACGAGTTTTTGGTCATATGTCTAAAACATGTAGCTATTCATACGGTCATTATAAATCGCCCTAGAACCGCAAAATTATGGGTAATAGCTCGAGAAAATGGCCATAAATCCTAAAAACTATGAGTTGTTCGTCAGATCTCTCAAACATGTATATGATCTTATGGTCGTTATAAGTCGCCCTGGAACCCTGGAACTATGGGCAATAGCTCATGAAAACGACCATAAAGCCTAAAAACTACGAGTTTTTGGTCATATCTCTCCAAGATGTATCTGGTCTTATGGTTGTTATAAATCGCCCTGCAACCCCAAAGTTTTGGGCAATAGCTCATGAAAATGGCCATAAAACGCGAAAACCACGAGTTTTTGGTCATAACTCACAAACATGTATCGGGTCATATTGTCGTTCTAAATCTCCCTACAGCTCCAAAACTATGGGTAATAGCTCATGAAAACGGCGATAAAGCGCGAAAACGGCGAGTTTTTGGTCATAACTCTCAAACATGTACCGGGTCTTATGGTCGTTCTAAATCGCCTGCGAATCTTATAACAGTGGGAATATCTCATGAAAACGACCCTCAAGCCTGAAAACTACGAGTTTTTGGTCATATCTCTCAAACATGTAGCTGGTCTTACGGTCATTATAAATCGCCCTGGAACCCCAAAACTATGGGTAATATCTCATGAAAACGACCATAAATCGCGAAAACGGCGTGTTTTTGGTCATAACTGTCAAACATATATCAGGTCTTATGGTCGTTATAAATCGTCATGCAACCCAAAACTGTGGGAAATAGCTCATGAAAACGGCCGTAAAGCGCGAAAACGGAGAGTTTTTGGTCATAACTCACCAACATGTGTCGGGTCATATGGTCATTCTAAATCTCCCTACAACCCCAAAACTATGGGCAATAGCTCATGAAAATGGCCGTAAAGCGCGAAAGCGGTGAGTTTTTGGTCATAACTATCAAACATGTATCGGGTCTTATGGTCGTTGTAAATCTCCCCCGAATCTAATAATAGTGGGCATTATCTCATGAAAACGGCCATAAATACTGAAAACTACGAGTTTTTGGTCATATCTCCCAACACATGTAGTTGGTCTTACGGTCATTATAAATAGCCTTAGAACCACAAAATTATGGGCAATAGCTCCTGAAAATGGCCATAAATCCTAAAAACTATGAGTTATTCGTCAGATCTCTCAAACATGTATATGATCTGATGGTCGTTATAAATCGCCCTGGAACCCCAAAACTATGGGCAATAGCTCATGAAAACGGCCATAAAGCCTAAAATCTACGAGTTTTTGGTCATATATCTCAATCATGTATCGGGTCTTATGGTCGTTATCTATCGCCCTGCAACCCCAAAACTATGGGAAATAGCTCATGAAAACAACCATAAAACCCGAAAACGACGAGTTTTTGGTTGTAACTCCCAACATGTGTCGGGTCATATGGTCATTTTGAATCTCCCTACAACCCCCAAAACTATGGGCAATAGCTCATGAAAACGGCCGTAAAGCACGAAAACAGCGAGTTATTGTACATAACTCTCAAACATGTATCGGGTCTTATGGTCGTTGTAAATCGTCAACGAATCCTATAATAGTGGGCAATATCTCATGAAAACGGCTATAAATCCTGAAAACTATGAGTTTTTGGTCATATCTCTGAAACATGTAGCTATTCATCAGGTCATTATAAATCGCCGTAGAACCACAAAATTATGGGTAATAGCTCGAGAAAATGGCCATAAATCCTAAAAACTATGAGTTATTCGTCAGATCTCTCAAACATGTATATGATCTTATGGTCGTTATAAGTCGCCCTGGAAACCCGGAACTATGGGCAATAGCTCATGAAAACGTCCATAAAGCCTAAAAACTACGAGTTTTTGGTCATATCTCTCAAACATGTATCAAGTCTTATGGTCGTTATAAATCGCCCTGCAACCCCAAAACTGTGGGAAATAGCTCATGAAAATGGCCATAAAACGCGAAAACGACGAGTTTTTGGTCATAACTCACAAACATGTATCGGGTCATATGGTCGTTCTAAATCTCCCTATAGCCGCAAAATTATGGGCAATAGCTCATGAAAACGGCCATAAATCCTAAAAACGACGAGTTTTATGTCTGATCTCTCAAACATGTATATGATCATATGGTCGTTCTAAATCTCCCTATAGCGCCAAAACTATGGGAAATAGCTCATGAAAACGGCCATTAAACGCTAAAACCACAAGTTTTTGGTCATACCTCACAAACATGTGTTGGGTCATATGGTCTTTCTAAATCTCCCTACAGCCCTAAAACTATGGGTAATAGCTCATGAAAACGGTGAGTTTTTGGTCATAACTCTCAAACATGCAGCTATTCTTACGGTCATTATAAATCGCCCTGGAACCCCAAAACTATGGGCAATATCTCATGAAAACGACCATAAAGCGTGAAAACCACGAGTTTTTGGTCATAACTGTCAAACATGTATCGGGTCTTATCCTTATAAATCGTCCTGCAACCCAAAACTATGGGAAATAGCTCATGAAAATGACCATAAAACGGAAAACGACGAGTTTCTGGTCATAACTCGCCAACATGTGTCGGGTCATATGGTCATTCTAAATCTCCCTACAACAACAAAACTATGGGCAATAGCTCATGAAAATGGCCGTAAAGCGCGAAAACGGCGAGTTTTTGGTCATAACTCTCAAACATGTATCGCGTGTTATGGTCGTTGTAAATTGACCGCGAATAGCTCATGAAAACGGTGAGTTTTTGGTCATAACTCTCAAACATGCAGCTGGTCTTACCGTCATTATAAATCGCCCTGGAACCCCAAAACTATGGGCAATATCTCATGAAAACAACCATAAAGCGTGAAAACCAGGAGTTTTTGGTCATAACTGTCAAACATGTATCGGGTCTTATCGTTACAAATCGTCCTGCAACCCAAAACTATGGGAAATAGCTCATGAAAATGGCCGTAAAACGGAAAACGACGAGTTTTTGGTCATAACTCGCCAACATGTGTCGGGTCATATGGTCATTCTAAATCTCCCTATAACCCCAAAACTATGGGCAATAGCTCATGAAAATGGCTGTAAAGCGCGAAAACGACGTGTTTTTGGTCATAACTCTCAAACATGTATCGGGTCTTATGGTCGTTGTAAATTGCCCGCGAATAGCTCATGAAAACGGTGAGTTTTTGGTCATAACTCTCAAGTTTTAGGGCTCATGAAAACGTGAAGCGCGAAAACGGCGAGTTTTTGGTCATAACTCTCAAGTTTTAGGCCATAAAGCGCGAAAAGGCGAGTTTTGGTCATAACTCTCAAACATGTATCAGGTCTTATAGTCATTGCCCACGAATCCTATAACAGTGGGAAATATCTCATGAAAACAGCCATAAATCCTGAAAACTACGACTTTTTGGTCATATCCCTTAAACATGTAGCTAGTCTTATGGTTATTATAAATCGCACTAGAACCACAAAATTATGGGCAATATCTCATGAAAACGGCCATCAATCCTTAAAACTATGAGTTTTTCGTCACATCTCTCAAACATGTATATGATCTTATGGTCGTGATAAGTCACCCTGGAACCCCAAAACTATGGGAAATAGATCATGAAAACGGCCATAGAGCGTCAAAACCATGAGTTTTTGGTCATATCTCTCAAACATGTATCTTGTCTGATGGTCGTTATAAATCTCCCTCTAACCCCAAAACTATGGGCAATATCTCATGGAAACGACCCTAAAGCCTGAAAACCACAAGTTTTTGGTCATAACTCACAAACATGTGTTGGGTCATATGGTCGTTCTAAATCTCCCTATAGCCCCAAAATTATGGGCAATAGCTCATGAAAACGGCCATAATCCTAAAAACGACGAGTTTTATGTCAGATCTCTCAAACATGTATATGATCATATGGTCATTCTAAATCTCCCTATAGCCCTGAAACTATGGGCAATAGCTCATGAATACGGCCATAAAGCGCGAAAACAACGAGTTTTTGGTCATAACTCTCAAACATATATCGGGTCTTATGGTCGTTGTATATCGCCCGCCAATCCTATAATAGTGGGCAATATCTCATGAAAACGACCATAAAGCCTGAAAACTACGAGTTTTTGGTCATATCTGTCAAACATGTAGTTGGTCTTGCGGTCATTATAAAGCGCCCTGGAACTCCAAAACTATAGGCAATATCTAATGAAAATGGCCATAAATTCTAGAAACTATGAGTTTTTCGTCATGTTTCTCAAACATGTATATGATCTTATGGTCGATATAAATCACCCTGGAACCCCGAAACCATGGGCAATAGCTCATGAAAACGACGATAAAGCCTAAAAACTATGAGTTTTTGGTTATATCTCTCAAACATGTATCTGGTCTTATGGTTGTTATAAATCACCCTGCAACCCCAAAGCTTTGGGCAATAGCTCATCAAAACGGCCATAAAACGCGAAAACCACGAGTTTTTGGTCATAACTCACAAACATGTATTAGGTCATATTTTCGTTCTAAATCTCCCTACAGCTCCAATACTATGGGTACTAGGTCATGAAAACGGCCATAAAGCGCGAAAACGACGAGTTTTGGTCATAACTCTCAAACATGTACCGGGTCTTATGGTCGTTCTATATCACCCGCGAATCCTATAACAGTGGACAATATCCCATGAAAACGACCCTAAGCCTGAAAACTACGAGTTTTATGTCAGATCTCTCAAACATGTATATGATCATGTTTTTCGTCAGATCTCTCAAACATGTATATGATCTTATGGTCGTTATAAGTCGCTCTGGAACACTAGAACTACGGGCAATAGCTCATGAAAACGTCCATAAAGCCTAAAAACTACTAGTTTTTGGTCATAACTCTCAAACATATATCGGATCTTATGGTCATTATAAATCGCCCTGCAACCCCAAAACTATGGTAAATAGCTCTTGAAAACGGCCATAAAACTCGAAAACCACGAGTTTTTGTCATACCTCACAAACATGTGTCGGGTCATATGGTCATTCTAAATCGCCCTACAGCCCCCAAACTATGGGCAATAGCTCATGAGAACGGCCATTAAGCGCGAAAACGGCGAGTTTTTGTTCATAACTATCAAACATGTATCGGGTCTTATGGGCATTATAAATCACCATGCAACCCCAAAAACTATGGGAAATAGCTCATGAAAACGACCATAAAACGCGAAAACGACGAGTTTTTGGTTATAACTCCCAACATGTGTCGGGTCATATGGTCATTCTAAATCTCCCTACAACCCCAAAACTATGGGCAATAGCTCATGAAAACGGCCGTAAAGCACGAAAACAGCGAGTTATTGTACATAACTCTCAAACATGAATCGTGTCTTATGGTCGTTGTAAATCTCTACGAATCCTATATTAGTGGGCAATATATCATGAAAACGGCTATAAATCCTTAAAACTACAAGTTTTTGGTCATATCTCTGAAACATGTAGCTATTTATACGGTCATTATAAATTGCCCTAGAATCACAAAATTATGGGCAATAGTCATGAAAATGGCCATAAATCCTAAAAACTATGAGTTTTTCGTCAGATCTCTCAAACATGTATATGATCTTATGGTCGTTACAAGTCGCCCTGGAACCCCGGAACTATGGGCAATAGCTCATGAAAACGACCATAAAGCCTAAAAATTTCGAGTTTTTGGTCATATCTCTCAAACCTGTATCTGGTCTTAGGGTTGTTATAATTCGCTCTGCAACCCCAAAGCTTTGGGCAATAGCTCATGAAAACGGCCATAAAACGCGAAAACCACGAGTTTTTGGTCATAACTCACAAACATGTATCAGGTCATATTGTCGTTCTAAATCTCCTGACAACTCAAAAACTATGGGTAATAGGTCATTAAAACGGCCATAAAGCGCGAAAACGACGAGTTTTTGGTCATAACTCTCAAACATGTACCGGGTCTTATGGTCGTTCTAAATCGCCCGCGAATCCTATAACAATGGACAATATCTCATGAAAACGACCCTAAAGCCTGAAAACTACGAGTTTTTGGTCATATCTCTCAAACATGTAGCTGGTCATACGGTGACTATAAATCGCCCTAGAAGCCCAAAACTATGGGCAATATCTCATGAAAACGACCATAAAGCGCGAAAACGACGAGTTTTTGGTCATAACTGTCAAACATGTATATGATCATATGGTCGTTCTAAATGTCCCTATAGCCCCAAAACTATGGGCAATAGCTCATCAAAACGGCCATAAAGCGCGAAAACGCGGAGTTTTTGGTCTTAACTGTAAAACATGTATCGGGCCTTATGGTCGCTATAAATCGCCCTGTAACCCCAAAACTATGGGAAATAGTTCATGAAAACGGCCATAAAACGCGAAAACCACGAGTTTTTGGTCATAACTCACAAACATGTGTCGGGTCATATGGTCGTTCTAAATCGCCCTATAGCCCCAAAACTATGGACAGTAGCTCATGAGAACGGCCATTAAGCGCGAAAACAGCGAGTTTTTGTTCATAACTATCAAACATGTATTTGGTGTTATGGTCATTATAAATCGCCCTGCAACCCCAAAACTATGGGAAATAGCTCATGATAACAGCCATAAAACGCGAAAACGACGAGTTTTTGGGTATAACTCCCAACATGTGTCGGGTCATATGGTCATTCTAAATCTCCCTACAACCCCAAAACTATGGGCAATAGCTCATGAAAACGGCCGTAAAGCACAAAAACAGTGAGTTTTTGTACATAACTCTCAAAAATGTATCGGGTCTTATGGTCGTTGTAAATCATCCGCGAATCATATAATAATGGGCAATATCTCATGAAAACGGCTATAAATCCTGAAAACTATGAGTTTATGGTCATATCTCTGAAACATCTAGCTATTCATACGGTCATTATAAATCGCCCTCGAACTACATAGCTCATGAAAATGGCGGTAAATCATAAAAACTATGAGTTTTTCGTCAGATCTCTCAAACATGTGTATGATCTTATGGTCGTTATAAGTCGCCCTGGAACCCCTGAACTATGGGCAATAGCTCATGAAAACGTCCATAAAGCCTAAAAACTACGAGTTTTTGGTCATATCTCTCAAACATGTATCGGGTCTTATGGTCGTTATAAATCGCCCTGCAACCCCAAAACTGTAGGAAATAGCTCATGAAAACGGCCATAAAACACGAAACGACGAGTTTTTGGTCATAACTCACAAACATGCATCGGGTCATATGGTTGTTCTAAATCTCCCTACAACCCCAAAACTATGGGCAATAGCTCATTTAAACGGCCATAATGCGCGAAAACATTAAGTTTTTGGTCATAACTCTCAAACATGTATCAGGTCTTATGGTCGTTGTATATCGCCCGCGAATCCTATAACAATGGGCAATATCTCATGAAAACGACCATACAGCCTGAAAAACTACGAGTTTTTGGTCATATCTCTCAAACATGTAGTTGGTTTTACGGTCGTTATAAATCGCCCTGGAACCCCAAAACTATGGGCAATAGCTCATGAAAGCGGCCATAAATCCTAAAAACAATGAGTTTTATGTCATACCTCTCAAACATGTAGATGATCATATGGTCGTTCTAAATCTCCGTATAGCCCCAAAACTATGGGAATAGCTCATGAAAACAGGCATAAAGCGCGAAAACGCCGAGTTTTTGGTCTTAACTGTAAAACATGTATCGGGTCTTATGGTCGTTATAAATCGCCCTATAACCCCAAAACTATGGGAAATAGCTCATGAAAACGGCCATAAAATGCGAAACCCACAAGTTTTTGGTTATAACTCACAAACATTTGTTGGGTTATATGGTCGTTCTAAATCTCCCTACAGCCCCAAAACTACGAACAATAGCTCATGAATAAGGCCATAAAGCGTGAAAACGGCGAGTTTTGGTCATAACTCTCAAACATGTATCGGGGGTTATGGTCGTCGCCCACGAATCCTATAACAGTGGGCAATATCTCATGAAAACGGCCATAAATCCTGAAAACTACGAGTTTTTGGTCATATCCCTCAAACATGTAGCTGGTCTTATGGTTATTATAAATCGCACTAGAACCACAAAACTATGGGCAATATCTCAGGAAAACGGCCATCAATCCTTAAAACTATGAGTTTTTCGTCACATCTCTCAAACATGCATATGATCTTATGGTCGTTATAAGTCACCCTGGAACCCCAAAACTATGGGAAATAGATCATGAAAATGGCCATAGAGCGTCAAAACCACGAGTTTTTGGTCATATCTCTCAAACATGTATCTTGTCTTATGGTCGTTATAAATCGCCCTGTAACTCCAAAACTATGGGCAATATCTCATGGAAACGACCCTAAAGCCTGAAAACCACAAGTTTTTGGTCATAACTCACAAACATGTGTTGGGTCATATGGTCGTTCTAAATCTCCCTACAACCCCAAAATTATGGGCAATAGCTCATGAAAACTGCCATAAAGCGCGAAAACAGAGAGTTTTTGGTCATAACTCTTAAACATGTATCAGGTCTTATGGTAATTATAAATCGCCCTACAACCCTAAAACTGTGGGAAATAGCTCATTGTCGTCGGATTGATGACAAGTACGCCATGAGGGGGTCCTCGAGGCGTGCGGAAGAGAGGGGTGTGAGGCGTACGGTGTTCCGAGACGGTGAGCACACAAGTTTAACCAGGTTCGAATCCGCCATCTTTGGACGGACCCTAATCCTGCTATCAATCCAGTAATACGGCAAAGCCGGAATATGGGTTACAAGGGTTTCACCTGTGCGAGTTGAGATTGTAGACTATTGGTCGTCTAGTGTTGTTCTAAAGGCTCTCCCTAGGACGGCTTATATAGATATCCGGCCTTGGGTTTACAGGAGAGATCAATCCGGCTACGACTAAGAGTTGGTTACAGAGTACATCTTGAACTACAAGTAACATTATGGGCCTAAGTCGGTAAGTCTTCTGGGCCTTTCCGTAGCCGGATGGGACTCCGTCTTCTCTCTCTAACTGGGTCGCCCGTGAAGCAAAGCTCTAACCCGAAGTGGGCCACCCTAGTCCATGAGGAACACTGAGGATACCCGAAAAGTATATCCCCAACAGTAGCCCCCGGAGGCCTCCAAGATCCAAAGTCGGATTTTATCATCGTCTAGCTTGATCTTTGGCTTGCAGAATCTTGAAGGGTTCCTAAAACTTTATAACAAAAAGTACGATCCAGGTCTTCAAAAGTAAGTCGGACCTTTCAATTAGTTAGTCGGATTTTCCAGCTCGCTTTTAAACTAAACCGGAAATTGGTCTCTAACGCCACCTGACACAAGCATGGTCAAGTCACGTAATCTGACAGGCGTTTCGTCAGCACGACCGATGGTGGGTCCGCAGATTGCGGAATCGAGGCGCCATTTCAATGCGTGCGTAGAGCCCTTTCGTTTCAATGCGGGTCCGCAGATTGCGGAATCGAGGCGACGCAATCATCGTGTGGCGGTTACACTATAGCATTTGCATGAATCTTGGTGCAGGTAGGTAGATATAAGGGGTCTAGATTTTTTCTTCTCCTCTCCACCTGTCTTTCGCCGTTCCTCTCTTCCCAAATCACCAGCGCGCCCAGAGCCCTTTCGTTTTCCTCCCACAGAGCTCCTAGCGCCACCACTTTAGGGTCACCCCTTTCCACCGGAGAGAAATGGCTTCATCCTCTTCTTCCTCTCTGGCAGCGGCGACAGCGTCGGCAGAAGCTGCTGCAGAAAAAGAAATTTTCCGGGGCATCTGGATCCCTTGCGCCCTGGACGAGGCGGCGCTCAAGAACGTGGAGAAGGAGGGGCTTCTCGCCACCGGTGACTGGCGGAGCAGTTTCGGCGAAACCATCCCCAATCCGCGTGAGGGCGAGCGCGTCCACTTCGGCACCCATCTGGACCGAGGTTTGTCTTTTCCTCCCTCGGAGTTCTTCCCTGAGGAGATTGACCATTATGGAGTTCAACTCCATAATCTTCCTCCCAACTCCCTTCTAGAGATGAGCGCGTTTGCTGCGCTTTGCGAGGGCTTTCTCGGCATTAGGCCGAGTTTGCTTCTATTCTGGTATTACTTCCATGTCCGGAGAAATTCTATTACCGCCGGTGTTCCTTATATCACCGGTACTATTAGTTTTTCTGTTAGACGAGACCGGTCCCATCCCAAAATTGCTGCCAGTGACTCGGCCAAACAATGGCCATCCACCTTTTTCTATCATAGGGATATTCCGGCTCTCGGCAAAGCTACTGCTTTGCCGGCTTTTGTCGACGGAGCCGCCACAGCCCAGCCTTCCTGGGATGAGGCTGCTCCGGTTCTTACAGACGATCTGATCCTCGCTAAGAGGCGGATCGAATATCTTATCAAGCACAAGGGTCTGAGGGGATCCGACTTAGTCCAGTGCTGGGTCGCACGTCGGATCCAGCCACTTCAGTACCACGGGGATAGACTGATGCACTCCATCACGTCTTCCAAAAAAGATTCTCTCCGCATCAGCCCCAAGGCCTATACCAGCCAAGGATATATAAGCCAGATCAAATGGCTAATTAAAGAGCGGATCGAGAGAAAAATTCCGGAGATCTCTCTGGACATGCACACGGCGGAAAACCCCGTGGTAGCGGTAAGCTTCCATCAGTACACCTTTTACGTGTTTCAATCTTTTAAGTCATATATTGCAATGCTGATCTGTTTTCTTGTTTTCAGCTTGCCGAACTCCCCGAGTCGGAGCTTGCTCCACTCGAAGGATATCCTCCTGAGTTTTCTCAGGAAGCTGAAGTGGTTCCATTGTTGGACCTTGCGCTCAGGAAGCGCAAAGCTCCGACAGTGGCACTAGGCACAAAGGAAGTGCCCTTTGTGAAGAGGTAACTTTCATTCACAATTTCCGCCTTTGTACCTTTCTCGAATTTCTTTCTTAGATGTAATATTTCCGACATTACTACATTCTCAGAGCAAAGCCTCTCATCAAGGGTAAGGGGAAGGGGATTCCTGCAAAGGCCCTGCGACAGGTGAAGCTTACCATAGCTTCGCCTGCCACGGCTCCTTCGACTCCTGCCCCTCAACCTTCTGTAACACCGGCGATTACTCCTTCTCCGGTTGTTATAGAAGATCCGGCTCCTCCAACTGCGCCTGTGATCCTTGGATCGCACACTGACGTCACCATGGGTACGTCAGCTCAAGATAAGGATGAACTCTCTTCGGGTAATGATCCCTCGGCTGAAGTCTTCGCCGACAACCTCCTCAGCAACCCCGGACTTGCCAAATTTGGCTTATCCCGGAAGTCCGCAGAGGAGATCCAGCAGCTGGCCAGGCAAGTCTTGGACAAAAGCCATCTATCCCCCGAAGACGAAGCGCAAGAAGCAGAGGACGTCAAGTTCTCTGACCTTCTCGCCCAAGTCCGCCTTCGCGACGAGAGGATCAGGACTAGAGAGCTTCCAACAGCCCCAGTAATTCCTCTTACTCTCGCCGAGAAGGTGGCAGTTGAGGTGAACGTGGGTTTAGACAAACTCACCCGCGAGCAATATGTAAGTCGGAATTCCAACTCTTGTTTTTTACCTTATGTTATATCATATCCTCTAGCCCCCAAGCATGAAGTAGGATATAGAAATCCGAGTTTATGCTTTTCATTAGGATGCCAAAGAACGAACTAGTGTAGCCCCCAAGGCTCGTGCTGATATTTAGCAAAAAATATTAGCCCGAGTCTTAAGTAGCTTTCTGACTTTGGGTATTCTGACTTACAAAAAGTGTATTCCTATAACCAGGAATTGTTAAAAAATGTCTGTGATAAGCGGAGAGAAATCAAAGCTCTCCGGCTTAAAAATGATGAACTCAAGCTAGCCAAGGATGAAGCCGAAGGTAACATTTCGAGATTCAAACCTTGTCTTTTACTTTTTCCAATGTCGAATTTTTCTGAACTGTTGTTCTTTTTGACTTACAGCATTGGTCAAACAATCCATCGCTATGATTGAAGAGGCCCAGAACCTCAAAACCTTAGTGGTGGAGAACAAGGGACTTCGCCAAGAGCTGGATAAGCTCAAGGCGGATCATGAAAGGAGCATAGCTCAAGTTCTCGAGTCCTCCTCCATGGCCACTAAAGAGCGCTATCTCCAGATTGCCGCTCAAGATAAGGTTATCTCGGACCTCAAAAATGAGGTTGGCAGATAAAAGGATATCTCCCAGGCGCTCCGGGCTGAACTCCAGAGTCTTCGGGAAGAGAAAGCTAAGATTGACGACGTCATTCTTGGTATGTTCCATCTATGTGACTTTTCATTTCTTCGACTTTCATCAATGTCGTATTTTCATTGACTTGTTTTGTGTATAGGTCCTCTGAACTTGACGGACTCCTCCTCGTCCGAACCCCGCACTCACCGGCTTACCCAAGTCGGTGATCTTATTCATGACTACCTCCAGTCCCTTGAGGACATTGGCGAATCTCTCAGGATTCCAGACATGCCAAGCATGTCGGACTTCCAGGTGTAGGAGAAGGCCAAGGAGATGCCGCAGCTTGTTCGGGACTAGAATATGTCCTACGCGCGGACCGCTGCGCAGAACGCTCTCACCATGGTCATGAGCCATCATGGAAACATGGAGATATGGCAGGTGACCAGAGGGTACTGCAAAGTAGACGAAGACGGCCAGGAGCAAGACCTTCAAGCCATCATGCACTCCTGCGCCGGATATGGGTGTCACGTAGCTGATCTGACCAGCTACGAGACGCCCTTCTTCACCCGCGTGGATACTCCGCCACCTCCTCCAGAGATGCCGAAGAAGTTTCCAACGATGAACAGACCATCTCGGATCTGGATATCTCGGCAAGATACCAAGGCGGAGTAGCCAGCGAGCCGGCAGATCCTTCATCTCCTCCTGCATCATAGACCAAAAAACTTATGTATTATTCTGGAAAAAACCTGATGCGATTGTAAAAATTAAGTACTATGATTTTTGCTAGTGCCAAGTTTTTTATCTATTCAGCACTTTTGTCTTAGATTATTTGTGCGCCTGAAATGTTTGCATAAGCACTTGGAATTTTCCGCCTCTACTTATCGTTTATCTGGCTTTCCGCCTCGTCCCTTTCGTGAGTCGGCTAAACCTTCAGCCGGAAACTGTGCCGAGCAACGGAGCTCAATTGCTAAACCAGTTTAAACTCAGAAACAAAGCCGGCTTCCAGTACCAACAATTCACTACTCGGAAGATACCCGCATCCAGCAATCAGATAAATAACACAAGTAAAGACTAGAGTTTTTTAGAGTTATACCCGAAGGTAGCAGTTTTAGAATCGGAAATCTAAACCAGAACGAACATGAGCATAAAGTACTTTCAAGCATTCTGGGATTTTCGACTATGACATGATCATTAGGAAATAAGATGGTAAAAACTTCTCAGGAAAACTTTGAGGTAACCAAAACTTTTATTTCTCACAGACCATGTACATATGCATAATTACAAAGAAAGATAAAACTAAGAATAAAAGGGACGTAGCTGAGCAATATTCCATGGTCTGTCTAATTCTTCCGGATTTTTACTGCCTCCAGCTCTCTTTCTCTTCTTAGTAGTAGGTCTTTCTTTGACTGGCCTCATGTCAGTAGTACGACCCATTGTGCAATACTCGACTAACCAAAAAGGGCCCTTCCCATATTGGGGAAAGTTTGTGCTTTCTTTGTTGCACAAGCCGGAGAACCAAATCACCTTTATTGAAAGATCTAGTTCAGACTCTCTGGCTATGATACTTGCGTAACTTCTGCTGATAGGCTATAGATCTCATTTCAGCAACGATGCGAACTTCTTCGACTAAGTCGAGATCATTTTGTCGAGAAATCTCAGCATCCTCTTCAATATACGCGGCCACTCTAGGAGAAGTATGAATCAAATAACTAGGATGAACTGCTTCTGCGCCATAGACCAAGAAGAAAGGTGTATATCGTGTTGACCTGTTCGGAGTTGTTCGCAAACTCCAAATTACAGAGGGTAGTTCCTCTGCCCAAGCCCCCGCAGCACGTCTCAGTGGTGCTTCGAGTCTTGGTTTCAAGCCTTGTAGAATTAAACCATTTGCTCTTTCGACTTGTCCGTTAGCCTGTGGATGTGCGACTGACGCAATGTCAAGCCGGATATTTTGCTCATCGCAGAATTCAGCCAACTCTCCCATGGAAAAATTACTCCCGTTGTCCGTGATAATGCTATGCGGATAACCATACCGGATTATAACATCCTCGACAAATATTTTGGCTGTTGCTCCATCACAACTAGTGACAGGTTTAGCCTCGATCCATTTCATGAATTTATCCACCATCACTAAGAGGTGAGTAAATCCACTTGGAGCTCGTTTAAAAGGTCCTACCATATCAAGCCCCCAGACCGCAAAAGGCCATGTTATAGGTATTGTTCGCAGCTGATCAGCCGGAACATGAACTTGCTTGGCGTAATTTTGGCAGCCTTTGCATGTCTTGACTAATCGTTCGGCATCTGCCTGAGCTGTAAGCCAGAAAAAACCATGTCGAAAAGCTTTTGCCACTAAAGATTTGGCTGCAGCGTGGTGACCACACTCGCCTTCGTGCATTTCTCTTAAGATTTCCACTCCTTCTGGAGATACACTGCGCTGATAAACCCCAGAAACACTCCGTTTATGGAGCTCAACTTTAACAATAGTATAGGCTTTTGCTCGTCGGCTAATCTGCCGGCTCAGTACCTCGTCTTCGGGTAATTTGCCATCTACCAAGTAATCAAGGTAGGGTTGAGTCCAGCTATGAATTACAGCCAGAATTGCTATTAAAGGTGAGTCGGATTTGGTCGAATACGCCTCATCTACTCCCTTTATCGAGGGAACTTTGAGGTGCTCTAAAAATGCGCCATCCGGAACCTCTTTCCGCGCAGAACCTATTCGAGATAGTGCATCTGCTTCCTCGTTTTCTGCTCGAGGGATGTGTTGAACTTTAAACCCCTCGAACGATTTAGATAGATCATCCACGACAGCTTTATATGCTGCCATGTGCTTATTTGCATTACAAATATCCGACACTTGCTGAGCAACAAGATCCGAATCTCCATAACACATCAAACGTCGAATGCCAATATCCTTAGCAATCCGGATTCCATGCAGCAGTGCTTCATACTCGGCAATGTTGTTTGTTGCTGTGAAGTGGATCTGCAGCACATATAAAAGTTTATCTCCTTGGGGTGATTTGAGCACCACGCCAGCCCCCGAGCCCCCCTAGCCTTGGATCCGTCAAAAAAGAGGGTCCAATATTCCGACTCTGGGAGGACCATGTTCTCCTTGGTCTCTGTCCAATCAGCGACAAAGTCGGCAAGGATCTGGGATTTTATTGTTGTCCGGGGTTTGTACTCAATATCGAAAGCTGCAAGCTCTATGCCCCATTTGGCGACGCGTCCTGTAGCATCGCTGTTATTGATTATATCTCTCATGGGAGCTTTGCTCACCACGGTAATTGGGTGCTCCTGAAAATAGTGTCGTAACTTACGAGATGCTAGAAAAACACCGTAAGCCAACTTTTGATAGTGCGGATATCGCTGTTTTGATTCTGTCAGGACCTCGCTGACAAAGTACGTCGGACGCTGCACCAGATGCTCCTGATTTTCTTCTGGTCTCTCCACCACCATAACTATACTGACAACCCTATTTGTCGCAGCGATGTAAAGCAACAACGGTTCCTGAGGTTCCGGTGCTGCAAGGATAGGAGCAGATGAGAGTACTTTCTTCAGGTCTTGCAGTGCAGCTTCGGCTTCGTCAGTCCAGACAAAATCCTTGGTTTTCTTCAGGAGTTTGTATAATGGTGCGGCTCTTTCACCAACCCGGCTTACAAATTGACTTACCGCGGCGATGCAACCAGTTAGTCTTTGTACATGTTTCAGGCGAGTTGGCCTGGAAATATTGAGAATAGCCTTGATCTTGTCACGGCTCACCTCTATGCCTCGTTGAGACACAATAAAACCTAACAATTTTCCGGCTGGTATTCCAAAGAAGCATTTCTTCGGGTTAAGCATGATGTTGTATTTTCGTAAATTGGCGAATGTCTCCTCTAAGTCAGAAACCAATGTTTCCTTCTTTTTGGACATGACCGCGATATCATCCACGTATGCATGTACATTGCGCCCAAGTTGATCATGGAGGCAACGCTGCATCGTGCGCTGGTACGTAGCTCCTACGTTCTTCAGCCCAAAAGGCATCGTAACATAACAGAAGGTTCCGAAAGGGGTTATGAATGAAGTCTTGATTTTGTCAGATTCCTTCATCCGGAGTTGGTGATAACCGGAATATGCGTCTAGAAAACAGAGGAGTTCCGAGCCTGCCGTAGAATCGATAACTTGATCAATTCTAGGCAGAGCGAACGGATCTTTTGGACAAGCCTTGTTCAAGGAAGTATAATCAACACACATCCTTAAATCAGTAGTGTCCTTTTTAGGGACCATTACAGGGTTGGCCGACCATTCAGTATGGATGACCTCTTCTATGAATCCGGCTAACTCGAGCCGCGCTAGTTCCTTAGCTATTGCCTTACGCTTTTCGTCACCAAACCGTCGTAAGGACTATTTGACGGGTTTAGCGTTCGGGTTTACATTTAAAGAGTGCTTGTCAAGTTCCCTAGGTACTCCGGTCATGTCAGATGGCTGCCATGCGAAGATATCTTGATTTGCTCGGAGGAACTTGACGAGCGCGCCTTCCTATGCGCTACTTACGCCTGTGCCTATCTGGGTCACCTTGGAGGGGTCATCATCCTTCAATGGCGTCGTCTTCGTCTCTTATGATGCCTTGAAGTCCGGATTTGGTTTTGTCACCTCCTTCTTCGTCGCGGGCATCTCGGACGGATCTATGCTCTTCTTGATCTCCTAGTACTCCTGGGAGTGCAGCACGGCTTCGGAATAGGCGGCATTTCCATCCTCGCACTCTCGCGCTTTCTTCGGGTCTCGCCTAATGGTGATCACGCCGTTGGGTCCTGGAATTTTCATCATATTGTAAATGTAACACGGACGAGCCATAAAAGCCCAGTAAGCCGGACGTCCGAATATAGCATGGTATGCGCTCTTGAATGGGACCACTTCGAAGGAAAGTGCCTCCGTTCGATAATTTTTTGGTGTTCCAAAAGTAACATCCAAAGTGATCTCTCCCAGGGAATTGGCTTGTCTTCCTGGTACAACCCCGTGAAAAATCACAGAGCTATGGTTAAGCTGTGTTTCCGAGATCTTCATCCGGCGTAGCGTTTCTACATAGAGAATATTGATGCTACTACCACCGTCCATGAGGGTCTTGGAGAACCATAACCGTCAATAAGTGGATTGACGATTAAGGCGTATTTTCCTCGCCTATGCAACTTAGGCGGATGATCAGTGCGGTCAAATGTGATTGCCACCTCCGACCAGTCCAAATACTGAGGGACAGCCAGAACTAATGCGTTGAGCTCGTGGAGAACTGCTTTCTTGACCTTTGCTGGTTGAGATCCGAGGAAGGTGACGTAAGTGTCCTTCTTGGTAGGAAATGTTTTCTTCCCTTCCGACTTGGGATTTGAAGCGTCGGCTTCCTCCATGTCGGAATCTTCCTTGGTCTCTTTTTCTTTTTCGGGATTTTTCTTTCCCTTCTTCCGCTTAGCTTTGTAGCCCGCGGTATCATCTATCTTGATGCCATCGTTAAAACGACATTCAGCGTTGGTGTGGGACGAGCCCACATTGGCGTCTAAGTGATGCACACATGGGTTATTGGCAATGTCGGCCCAAGTGTAGGTTTTGCCTGGTTGTTGCTCTCCTCTACCTTGGACCCTTGATGTCCCACGACCACGCCCGCGGCCTCCACCACATCCTCCTCGTCCTCCAGTCCCAGAAATAGTAGTGACTACTGCTGTCTCCGCGTTGGGTGTTTCTTCCGAGGTGTTTTTGCGTTTCTGAGCCTGTTGCTTTGTCTTTGCTGACTGTGGTACAGCCAGGACGTTAAGTAATCCCTCTGCATCATCGTCAGCATCTGCATACTTGCTCGCTGTTTCTATCATCTCTCCCAAATCAGTAACCTTGTCACACTTCAAACGATGGCGCAGTAATCCGATTGGGAGACCTGAAATAAAAGCTTCAATCGCAGTTTGATCATTTACTCCCTCGTAGGAGTTCTTGGTGTCAATCCATCGTCCGAGATAATCTCGGCAAGTTTCTCCGGCTTTCTGGGTGCAACGCTGTAGGTCTCCAACCGTACAGTACCTCCGATATGTGCCTTCGAAATTCCAAAAGAACGCACTTTGTAAGTCATACCAGTTGTAGATGGTGTTTGCCGGAAGTTCATTGAGCCATGATCGTGCCGTCTTCGGCAACATAAGTGGGAGATATTGGGTTGCGACCAGGCTGTTTCCGCCTTTAGCGATGCAGCAAGCTTGGAAGAAGTCCTGTAACTAGGTGTCTGGCCGAGCAATGCCGTCGTAGGCTTGAATATGTCTTGAGATAGGAAATCCTTCCAGGAATTTTGTAGCTGTGATGCGTGGTCCAAAGCAGTTTGGGCCCACGTACACGTCGTCGTTTTCGTAGCGCCGAGCCTCTATGTTGGAGTTGATCCTGTGCCTTGCGTCGTTCGGGGATAGAGATCATCCCGAATATCGGTTGTGGCTGGGGTGCCTTGGAGCCGGACTTCGGCTTCTGCCACCACCTCCTCCGTCATGTCATCCTCCTTGACCTCCTTGGGGGCCGTTGTGATAACTGTGCAGTGGAGAGGGTGGTGCAGCTGGGTTGTTTCCGACTTATCGCCGGCCTCCGTCCGGAGCGTCATTATTCTGGTTCCGGGGAGGTTCTTGACTGTGACGAGCCCCCTGCCGGCTTATACCAGCATGGTTTCCGTCGTTCCTTCGTCCGCCTTTCCACCATGGTAAGGTTCATCCGGACGGTTTTCGTGTCTAGGAGGTGGCACTTTCTGACGATCCTCCTCCCGACGTTTTTCTTTATCTTCTCCCTTTCAGGAAGGATTCCTCGGATTGAGTGCAGCGATTGCGTCTTTCTCGGCTATTGGAGCGATGTTGTTCTAGTTATGTGTAGCTCTGCGGTGCTGCCCCGTCGATCCGGTTCTTGAATAATTGTCTTCCCTGCGTTCGGGGTTATAATACTGCGCTCGAACATAGTGGGATCTTACGCCAGCCCATGCCGGATCTGTGCGACCTTGGTCAGAATCCGAGACCAGTTTTTGGCTCCCCGACAGGGCAACCTTTTGCTGCTCCAGTCCTTTGTTGAGTAGCTTGATACCCAAACGTATCTCTTCTGGTCCTAGATTAGCTGATAGAATTTCGCGAGCTGCCACAATATTTTGCACTGGTGTTGGGTAAACCCAATCTCCATTGCTGTCCTTCCATGGCTTTCCCATCTCATCTCCAAAAAGGACGGCATGGACACGTGGGAATTGGTTGTCATCCACATGACGCTTCCGTGTCTTCTGATGCAGACGGGACATGTACTCCTTGTTTGACATGCGCTTCTTTTCCACCTCGATGTTTTTGGCTTCATCAAGGAGTTGTTGACGACGCGCTTCAAGGGCTTGGGCCCTTTCGTCCAGCTCATCTGCGCTAAGTTCTGCAGCTGTAGGGATAGGTGTGGTTAATGCGGCATCGATGAGTTTACTCGCACCTTTAGCGATCACATGCCCATCCACCGATGCTTCTTTTTTCGGCTCGTCTGGGATAAGTGCTCCATCCGAGTCTTCCTCGTATTCCTTGGCAATCACTTCCTCTGTCAGAGGGTCTTTTTCCGGGGTCTTGTTCTTCTTCTTTGCCCTCTTGGCAGCGCCGGTAGCAAAGACGTCTTTGGGTCCGTTTCCCGGAGTCAAGCTCTGAGCGGTACTTTCGGACATCTGGAGTTCAGGATTGTCTCCGAGCTCAATATCATCCTGCGCTTTGGAAGAGTGTTCCCCGGATCCTTCGTCCATGGCTTCTCCGTATTCTGCAGCTTTGGAGTTGTACTCCTCGTCATATTGCACGGAGAACTTTCGAAAATCTGCCGACGTCATGGACTCATCCGAGGATGCGGGAACGTCGGCGTTTGTTCCAATTGCCTCCAGCACCGAGTCGGTGTTTTCTCCAGCATCAGCAGAGCCGGATCCGGATCCAATGAAGTGCGATGTGTGCTTCCTGAGGTACCTGAGGAAAGGCCTGTCTGTCACGGCATCGTCAGAGCCGAAATCAGTGCCGTTGATATGCACCTCCTGGATTTCGACTTCCACGGGTGGGTCGATCTAGGATCCGGCTTCTCCAGGGAGATCCACTCCAGATTCGACTTGGTCCGCGAGGTTTTCTTCAGGCTCGGATTTCTCCACTATCTCCGCAACTGGTGCGGGCTGGGTGGGATTAGGGTTTTCTGAGATCCAGAACTCTACCGCCTCCGCGGACAAAGGGGACCCAGAAGTTTCTTCTACCTCTATCATCACTGTTGGGGTGGGTTGGGCAGGTTCAGCGAAACCGATGTAAACATCGATCTCGCCAAAAGACATGATTGTATAAGAAGTCATGCCTCCCTAGCCGGAATCCAAGTCTCGTCGAGAACGATGAGAGGGACGTCGCTGGCGTAGAGGATGTGACCGACGGCGATGGTCTCGCCAATTCCGATTCTTGCAGATTTCGCTCGGAACGTAGATCCGAAGCTCACTTGCCCCACGGTGGGCGCCAACTGTCGTCGGATTGATGACAAGTACGCCATGAGGGGGTCCTCGAGGCGTGCGGAAGAGATGGGTGTGAGGCATACGATGTTCCGAGACTGTGAGAACACAAGTTTACCCAGGTTCGAATCCGCCGGCTTTGGACGGACCCTACTCCTGCTATCAATCCAGTAATACGGCAAAGCCGGAATATGGGTTACAAGGGTTTCGTCTGTGCGAGTTGAGATTGTAGACTATTGGTCGTCTGGTGTTGTTCTAAAGGCTCTCCCTAGGACGACTTATATAGATATCCGGCCAAGGGTTTACAGGAGAGATCAATCCGGCTACGACTAAGAGTTGGTTACAGAGTACATCTTGAACTACAAGTAACATTATGGGCCTAAGTCGGTAAGTCTTCTCGGCCTTTCCATAGCCGGATGGGACTCCGTCTTCTCTCTCTAACTGGGCCGCCCGTGAAGCAAAGCTCTAACCCGAAGTGGGCCACCCTGGTCAGTGAGGAATACTGAGGATACCCGGAAAGTATATCCCCAACACTCATGAAAATGGCCATTAAACACGAAAACCACGAGTGTTGGTCATAACTCACAAACATGTGTCGGGTCATATGGTCGTTCTAAATCTCCCTACAGCCCCAAAACTATGGGCAATAGCTCATGAAAACGGCCATAAAGCGCGAAAACGGCGAGTTTTTGGTCATAACTGTCAAACATGTATCAGGTCTTATGGTCGTTATAAATCGCCCAGCAACCCCCAAAGTATGGGAAATAGCTCTTGAAAACGACCATAAAACGCGAAAATGACGAGTTTTTGGTCATAACTCACCAAAATGTGTCGGGTCATATGGTCATTCTAAATCTCCCTACAACCCCAAAACTATGGGTAATAGCTCATGGAAATGGCCGTAAAGCGCGAAAACAGCGAATTTTTGGTCATAACTCTCAAACCTGTATCGGGTCTTATGGTTGTTGTAAATCGCTCGCGAATCCTATAATAGTGGGCAATATCTCACGAAAACGGCCGTAAATCATGAAAACTACGAGTTTTTGGTCATATCTCCCAAACATGTAGTTGGTCCTACGGTCATTATAAATCGCCCTAGAATCACAAAATTATAGGCAATAGCTCATGAAAACGGCCATAAATCCTAAGAACTATGAGTTTTTGTTAGATCTCTCAAACATGTAATGATCTTATGGCATTATTAATCACCATGGAACACCAAAACTACGGGAAATAGCTCATGAAAACGACCATAAAGCCTAAAAACTACATGTTTTTGGTTATACATTTCAACCATGTATCTGGTCTTAAGGACGTTATAAATCGCCCTGTAACCCCAAACCTGTGGGAATTAGCTCATGAAAACGGCCATAAAACGCGAAAACCACGAGTGTTTGGTCATAACTCAAAAACATGTGTCGGGTCATATGGTCATTCTAAATCTCCCTACATCCCCAAAACTATGGGCAAATAGCTCATGAAAACAACCATAAAGCGCGAAAACGGTTAGTTTTTGGTCATAACTCTCAAACATATATCGGGTCTTATGGTCGTTATAAATCGCCCTGCAACCCCAAAACTATGGGAAATAGCTCATGAAAACGGCCATAAAACGCGAAAACGGCGATTTTTTGGTCATAACTCTCAAACATATATCGGGTTCTTATCGTCGTTATAAATCGCCCTGCAACCCCAAAACTATGGGAAATAGCTCATGAAAACTGCCATAAAACACAAAAACCACGAGTTTTTGGTCATAACTCACAAACATGTGTCGGGTCATATGGTCGTTCCAAATCGCCCTACAGCCCCAAAACTAAGGACAATAACTCATGAGAACGGCCATTAAGCGCGAAAACGGCGAGTTTTTGTTCATAACTATCAAACATGTATCGGGTGTTATGGTCATTATAAATCGCCCTGTAACCCCAAAACTATGGGAAATAGCTCATGATAACGGCCATAAAACACGAAAACGACGAGTTTTTGGTTATAACTCCCAACATGTGTTGGGTCATATGGTCATTCTAAATCTCCCTACCACCCAAAACTATGGGCAATAGCTCATGAAAACGGCCGTAAAGCACGAAAACAGTGAGTTTTTGGTCATAACTCCCAAACATGCATCGGGTCTTATGGTCGTTGTAAATCGTTCGCGAATCCTATAATAATGGGCAATATCTCATGGAAACGGCTATAAATCCTGAAAACTATGAGTTTTTGGTCATATCTCTAAGCATGTAGCTATTCATACGGTCATTATAAATTGCCCTGGAACCACAAAATTATGGGCAATAGCTCATGAAAATGGCCATAAATCCTAAAAACTATGATTTTTTCGTCAGATCTCTCAAACATGTATATGATCTTATGGTCGTTATAAGTCGCCCTAGAACCCCTGAACTATGGGCAATAGCTCATGAAAACGTCCATAAAGCCTAAAAACTACGAGTTTTTGGTCATATCTCTCAAACATGTATCGGGTCTTATGGTCGTTATAAATCGCCCTGCAACCCCAAAACTGTGGGAAATAGCTCATGAAAACGGCCATGAAAAACGAAACGACGAGTTTTTGGTCATAACTCACAAACATGTATCGGGTCATATGGTTCTAAATCTCCCTACAGCCCCAAAACTATGGGCAATAGCTCATTTAAACGGCCATAAAGCGCGAAAACAACAAGTTTTTGGTCATAACTCTCAAACATGTATCAGGTCTTATGGTCGTTGTATATCGCCCGCGAATCCTATAACAGTGGGCAATATCTCATGAAAACGACCATACAGCCTGAAAACTACGAGTTTTTGGTCTTATCTCTCAAACATGTAGCTGGTCTTACGGTCGTTATAAATCGCCCTGGAACCCCAAAACTATGGGCAATATCTCATGAAAATGGCCATAAATCCTAAAAACTATGAGTTTTTTGTCATATTTCTCAAACATGTATATGATCTGATGCTCGTTATAAATCGCCCTAGAACCCCGAAACTATGGGCAATAGCTCATGAAAACGGCCATAAGCCCTAAAAACTACGAGTTTTTGGTCATATCTCTCAAACATGTATCTGGTCTTATGGTCGTTATAAATCACCCGGTTACCCCCAAACTGTGGGAAATAACTCATGAAAACGGCCATAAAAGGCGAAAACCACAAGTTTTTGGCCATAACTCACAAACATGTGTTGAGTCATATGGTCGTTCTAAATCTCCCTAGAGCCCCAAAACTATGGGCAATAGCTCATGAAAACAACCATAAAGCGCAAAAACAACGAGTTTTTGGTCATAACTCTCAAACATGTATTGGGTCTTATAGTCATCGCCCACGAATCCTATAACAGTGGGCAATATCTCACGAAAACGGCCATAAATCCTGAAAACTACGAGTTTTTGGTCATATCCCTCAAAGATGTAGCTGGTCTTATGGTTATTGTAAATCGCCCTAGAACCACAAAATTATGGGCAATATCTCATGAAAACGGACATGAAGCCTTAAAACAATGAGTTTTTCGTCACATCTCTCAAACATGTATATGATCTTATGGTCGTTATAAGTCACCCTGGAACCCAAAAACTATGGGAAATAGATCATGAAGACGGTCATAGAGCGTCAAAACCACGAGTTTTTGGTCATATCTCTCAAACATGTATCTTGTCTTATGGTCGTTATAAATCGCCCTGTAACCCCAAAACTATGGGCAATATCTCATGGAAACGACCCTAAAGCCTGAAAACCACAAGTTTTTGGTCATAACTCACAAACATGTGTTGGGTCATATGGTCGTTCTAAATCTCCCTACAACCCCAAAACTATGGGCAATAGCTCATGAAAACTGCCATAAAGCGCCAAAACGGCGAGTTTTTGGTCATAACTCTTAAACATGTATCAGGTCTTATGGTCATTATAAATCGCCCTACAATCCTAAAACTGTGGGAAATAGCTTATGAAAACGGCCATTAAACGCGAAAACCACGAGTTTTGGTCATAACTCACAAACATCTCTCGGGTCATATGGTCGTTCGAAATCTCCCTACAGCCCCAAAACTATGGGCAATAGCTCATGAAAACGGCCAGAAAGCGCGAAAACGGCGAGTTTTTGGTCATAACTGTCAAACATGTATCACGTCTTATGGTCGTTATAAATCGTCATGCAACCCAAAACTGTGGGAAATAGCTCATGAAAATGGCCATAAAACGCGAAAACGACGAGTTTCGGTCATAACTCACCAACATGTGTCGGGTCATATGGTCATTCTAAATCTCCCTACAACCCCAAAACTATGGGTAATAGCTCATGGAAATGGCTGTAAAGCGCAAAAACAGCGAATTTCTGGTCATAACTCTCAAACATGTATCGGGTCTTATGGTCATTGTAAATCGCCCGCGAATCCTATAATAGTGGGCAATATCTCACGAAAACGGCCATAAATTATGAAAACTACGAGTTTTTGGTGATATCTCCCAAACATGTAGTTGGCCTTACGGTCATTATAAATCGCGCTAGAACCACAAAATTATAGGCAATAGCTCATCAAAACGGCCATAAATCCTAAAAACTATGCGTTTTTGTTAGATCTCTCAAACATGTATATGATCTTATGGCGTTATTAATCGCCCTAGAACACCAAAACTATGGGAAATAGCTCACGAAAACGACCGTAAAGCCTAAAAACTACGTGTTTTTGGTCATACATTTCAAACATGTATCTGGTCTTAAGGTCGTTATAAATCGCCCTGTAACCCCAAACCTGTGGGAATTAGCTCATGAAAACGGCCATAAAATGCGAAAACCACGAGTGTTTGGTCATAACTCAAAAACATGTGTCGGGTCATATGTTCATTCTAAATCTCCCTACATCCCCAAAACTATGGGCAAATAGCTCATGAAAACAACCATAAAGCGCGAAAACGGAGAGTTTTTGGTCATAACTCTGAAACATATATCGGGTCTTATGGTCGTTATAAATCGCCCTGCAACCCCAAAACTATAGGAAATAGCTCATGAAAACGGCCATAAAACGCGAAAACGGCGATTTTTTGGTCATAACTCTCAAACATATATCGGGTTCTTATGGTCGTTATAAATCGCCCTGCAACCCCAAAACTATGGGAAATAGCTCACGGAAACGGCGATAAAACGCAAAAACCACGAGTTTTTGGTCATAACTCACAAACATGTGTCGGGTCATATGGTCGTTCTAAATCGCCCTACAGCCCCAAAACTATGGACAATAGCTCATGAGAACGGCCATTAAGAGCGAAAACGGCGAGTTTTTCCTCATAACTATCAAACGTGTATCGAGTGTTACGGTCATTATAAATCGCCCTGCAACCCCAAAACTATGGGAAATAGCTCATGATAACGGCCATAAAACGCGAAAACGACGAGTTTTTGGTTATAACTCCCAACATGTGTCGGGATATATGGTCATTCTAAATCTCCCGACAACCCCAAAACTATGGGCAATAGCTCATGAAAACGGCCGTAAAGCATGAAAACAGTGAGTTTTTGTACATAACTCTCAAACATGTATCGGGTCTTATGGTCGTTGTAAATCGTCCACGAATCCTATAATAATGGGCAATATCTCATGAAAACGGCTATAAATCCTGAAAACTATGAGTTTTTGGTCATATCTCTAAAACATGCAGCTATTCATACGGTCATTATAAATCGCCCTGGAACCATAAAATCATGGGCAATAGCTCATGAAAATGGCCATAAATCCTAAAAACTATGAGTTTTTCGTCAGATCTCTCAAACATGTATATGATCTTATGGTCGTTATAACTCGCCCTGGAACCCCGGAACTATGGGCAATAGCTCATGAAAACGTCCATAAAGCCTAAAAACTACGAGTTTTTGGTCATATCTCTCAAACATGTATCGGGTCTTATGGTCGTTATAAATCGCCCTCCAACCCCAAAACTGTGGGAAATAGCTCATGAAAACGGCCATAAAACACGAAACGACGAGTTTTTGGTCATAACTCACAAACATGTATCGGGTCATATGGTCATTCTAAATCTCCCTACAACCCCAAAACTATGGGCAATAGCTCATTTAAATGGCAATAAAGCGCGAAAACAACTAGTTTTTGGTCATAACTCTCAAACATGTATCAGGTCTTATGGTCGTTGTATATCGCCCGCGAATCCTATAACAGTGGGCAATATCTCATGAAAACGACCATACAGCCTGAAAACTACGAGTTTTTGGTCTTATCTCTCAAACATGTAGCTGGTCTTACGGTCGTTATAAATCGCCCTGGAACCCCAAAACTATGGGCAATATCTCATGAAAATGGCCATAAATCCTAAAAACTATGAGTTTTTTGTCATATTTCTCAAACATGTATATGATCTGATGCTCGTTATAAATCGCCCTAGAACCCCGAAACTATGGGCAATAGCTCATGAAAACGGCCATAAGCCCTAAAAACTACGAGTTTTTGGTCATATCTCTCAAACATGTATCTGGTCTTATGGTCGTTATAAATCACCCGGTTACCCCCAAACTGTGGGAAATAACTCATGAAAACGGCCATAAAAGGCGAAAACCACAAGTTTTTGGCCATAACTCACAAACATGTGTTGAGTCATATGGTCGTTCTAAATCTCCCTAGAGCCCCAAAACTATGGGCAATAGCTCATGAAAACAACCATAAAGCGCAAAAACAACGAGTTTTTGGTCATAACTCTCAAACATGTATCGGGTCTTATAGTCATCGCCCACGAATCCTATAACAGTGGGCAATATCTCATGAAAACGGCCATAAATCCTGAAAACTACGAGTTTTGGTCATATCCCTCAAACATGTAGCTGGTCTTATGGTTATTGTAAATCGCCCTAGAACCACAAAATTATGGGTAATATCTCATGAAAACGGCCATCAATCCTTAAAACTATGAGTTTTTCGTCACATCTCTCAAACATGTATATGATCTTATGGTCGTTATAAGTCACCCTGGAACCCCAAAACTATGGGAAATAGATCATGAAAACGGCCATAGAGCGTCAAAACCACGAGTTTTTGGTCATATCTCTCAAACATGTATCTTGTCTTATGGTCGTTATAAATCGCCCTGTAACCCCAAAACTATGGGCAATATCTCATGGAAACGACCCTAAAGCCTGAAAACCACAAGTTTTTGGTCAAAACTCACAAACATCTGTCGGGTCATATGGTCGTTCTAAATCTCCCTACAGCCCCAAAACTATGGGCAATAGCTCATGAAAACGGCCATAAAGCGCGAAAACGGCGAGTTTTTGGTCATAACTGTCAAACATGTATCAGGTCTTATGGTCGTTATAAATCGCCCAGCAACCCCAAACCTGTGGGAAATAGCTCTTGAAAACGACCATAAAACGCGAAAATGACGAGTTTTTGGTCATAACTCACCAACATGTGTCGGGTCATATGGTCATTCTAAATCTCCCTACAACCCCAAAACTATGGGTAATAGCTCATGGCAATGGCCGTAAAGCGCGAAAACAGCGCATTTTTGGTCATAACTCTCAAACATGTATCGGGTCTTATGGTCGTTGTAAATCGCCCGCGAATCCTATAATAGTGGGCAATATCTCACGAAAAAGGCCATAAATCATGAAAACTACGAGTTTTTGGTCATATCTCCCAAACATGTAGTTCTTCTTACGGACATTATAAATCGCCCTAGAACCACAAAATTATAGGCAATAGCTCATGAAAACGGCCATAAAGCGCGAAAACGGCGAGTTTTTGGTTATAACTGTCAAACATGTATCACGTCTTATGGTCATTATAAATCGCCCAGCAACCCCAAAACTGTGGGAAATAGCTCTTGAAAACGACCATAAAACGCGAAATGACGAGTTTTTGGTCATAACTCACAAACATGTGTCGGGTCATATGGTCGTTCTAAATCTCCCTACAGCCCCAAAACTATGGGTAATAGCTCATGGAAATGGCCGTAAAGCGCAAAAACAGCGAATTTCTGGTCATAACTCTCAAACATGTATCGGGTCTTATGGTCATTGTAAATCGCCCGCGAATCCTATAATAGTGGGCAATATCTCACGAAAACGGCCATAAATCATGAAAACTACAAGTTTTTGGTCATATCTCCCAAACATGTAGCTATTCATACGGTCATTATAAATCGCCCTGGAACCACAAAATTATGGGCAATAGCTCATGAAAATGGCCATAAATCCTAAAAACTATGAGTTTTTCGTCAGATCTCTCAAACATGTATATGATCTTATGGTCGTTATAAGTCGCCCTAGAACCCCTGAACTATGGGCAATAGCTCATGAAAACGTCCATGAAGCGTAAAAACTACGAGTTTTTGGTCATATCTCTCAAACATGTATCAGGTCTTATGGTCGTTATAAATCGCCCTGCAACCCCAAAACTGTGGGAAATAGCTCATGAAAACGGCCATAAAACACGAAACGACGAGTTTTTGGTCATAACTCACAAACATGTATCTGGTCATATGTTCGTTCTAAATCTCCCTACAGCCCCAAAACTATGGGCAATAGCTCATTTAAATTGCCATAAAGCGCGAAAACAACAAGTTTTTTGTCATAACTCTCAAACATGTATCAGGTCTTATGGTCGTTGTATATCGCCCGCGAATCCTATAATAGTGGGCAATATCTCATGAAAACGAGCATACAGCCTGAAAACTACGAGTTTTTGGTCTTATCTCTCAAACATGTAGTTGGTTTTACGGTCGTTATAAATCGCCCTGGAACCCCAAAACTATGGGCAATAGCTCATGAAAGCGGCCATAAATCCTAAAAACTACGAGTTTTATGTCAGACCTCTCAAACATGTATATGATCATATGGTCGTTCTAAATCTCCCTATAGCCCCAAAACTATGGGCAATAGCTCATGAAAACAGCCATAAAGCGCGAAAACGCCGAGTTTTTGGTCTTAACTTTAAAACATGTATCGGGTCTTATGGTCATTATAAATCGCCCTGTAACCCCAAAACTGTGGGAAATAGATCATGAAAACGGCCATACAACGCGAAAACCACAAGTTTTTGTTCATAACTCACAAACATTTGTTGGGTCATATGGTCATTCTAAATCTCCCTACAGCCCCAAAACTGTGAACAATAGCTCATGAATACGGCCATAAAGCTTGAAAAGGGCGAGTTTTTGGTCATAACTCTCAAACATGTATCGGGTCTTATGGTTGTTCTAAATCGCCCGTCAATCCTATAACAGTGGGCAATATCTCATGGAAACGACCCTAACGCCTGAAAACTACGAGTTTTTGGTCATATCTCCCAAACATGTAGCTTGTCTTATGGTCATTATAAATCGCCCTGGAACCCCAAAACTATGGGCAATATCTCATGAAAATGGCCATAAATCCTAAAAACTATGAGTTTTTTGTCATATTTCTCAAACATGTATATGATCTGATGCTCGTTATAAATCGCCCTAGAACCCCGAAACTATGGGCAATAGCTCATGAAAACGGCCATCAAGCCTAGAAACTACGAGTTTTTGATCATATCTCTCAAACATGTATCTGGTCTTATGGTCATTATAAATCACCCTCTTACCCCCAAACTGTGGGAAATAACTAATGAAAACGGCCATAAAACACGAAAACCACAAGTTTTTGGTCATAACTTACAAACATGTGTTGATTCATATGGTCGTTCTAAATCTCCCTAGAGCCCCAAAATTATGGGCAATAACACATGAAAATGACCATAAAGAGCGAAAACGGCGAGTTTTGGTCATAACTCTCAACCATGTATCGGGTCTTATAGTCATCGCCCACGAATCCTATAACAGTGGGCAATATCTCACGAAAACGGCCATAAATCCTGAAAACTACGAGGTTTTGGTCATATCCCTCAAACATGTAGCTGGTCTTGTGGTTATTATAAATCGCACTAGAACCACAAAATTATGGGCAATATCTCATGAAAACGGCCATCAATCCTTAAAACTATGAGTTTTTCGTCACATCTGCCAAACACGTATATGATCTTATGGTCGTTATAAGTCGCCCTGCAACCCCAAAACTATGGGAAATAGCTCATGAAAACGGCCATAAAACGCGAAAACCACGAGTTTTTGGTCATAACTCACAAACATGTGTCGGGTCATATGGTCGTTCTAAATCGCCCTACAGCCCCAAAACTATGGACAATAGCTCATGAGAACGGCCATTAAGAGCGAAAACGGCGAGTTTTTCCTCATAACTATCAAACATGTATCGGGTCTTATGGTCGTTGTAAATCGCCCGCGAATCCTAAAATAGCTCACGAAAATGGCCATAAATCATGAAACATGTATCGGGTCTTAACTGTAAAACATCCATAAAGGACGGAAACGCCGAGTTTTTGGTCTTAACTGTAAAACATGTATCGGGTCTTATGGTCGTTATAAATCGCCCTGTAACCCCAAAACTGTGGGAAATAGCTCATGAAAACGGCCATAAAACGCGAAAACCACAAGTTTTTGGTCATAACTCACAAACATTTGTTGGGTTATATGGTCGTTCTAAATCTCCCTACAGCCCCAAAACTATGAACAATAGATCATGAATACGGCCATAAAGCATGAAAACGGCGAGTTTTTGGTCCTAACTCTCAAACATGTATCGGGTCTTATGGTCGTTGTAAACGGCCCACGAATCCTATAATAGTAGGCAATATCTCACGAAAAAGGCCATAAATCATGAAAACTACGAGTTTTTGGTCATATCTCCCAAACATGTAGTTGGTCTTACGGTCATTATAAATCGCCCTAGAACCACAAAATTATAGGCAATAGCTCATGAAAACGGCCATAAATCCTAAAAACTATGAGTTTTTGTTAGATCTCTCAAACATGTATATGATCTTATGGTGTTATTAATCGCCCTAGAACACCAAACTATGGGAAATAGCTCATGAAAACGACCATAAAGCCTAAAAACTACGTGTTTTTCGTCATACATTGCAAACATGTATCTTCTCTTAAGGTCGTTATAAATCGCCCTGTAACCCCAAACCTGTGGGAATTAGCTCATGAAAACGGCCATAAAATGCGAAAACCACAAGTTTTTGGTCATAACTCACAAACATTTGTTGGGTTATATGGTCGTTCTAAATCTCCCTACAGCCCCAAAACTATGGGCAAATATCTCATGAAAACAGCCATAAAGTCAGAAAACGGCGAGTTTTTGGTCATAACTCTCAAACATATATCGGGTCTTATGGTCGTTATAAATCGCCCTGCAAACCCAAAACTATGGGAAAGCTCATGAAAACGACCATAAAACATGAAAACGGCGATTTTTTGGTCATAACTCTCAAACATATATCGGGTTCTTATGGTCGTTATAAATCGCCCTGCAACCCCAAAACTATAGGAAATAGCTCATGAAAACGGCCATAAAACGCAAAAACCACGAGTTTTTCGTCATAACTCACAAACATGTGTCGGGTCATATGGTCGTTCTAAATCGCCCTACAACCCCAAAACTATGGACAATAGCTCATGAGAATGGCCATTAACCGCGAAAACGGCGAGTTTTTGTTCATAACTATCAAACATGTATCGGGTGTTATGGTCATTATAAATCGCCCTGCAACCCCAAAACTATGGGAAATAGCTCATGATAACGGCCATAAAACGCAAAAACGACGAGGTTTTGGTTATAACTCCCAACATATGTCGGGTCATATGGTCATTCTAAATCTCCCTACAACCCCAAATACATGGGTATTAGCTCATCAAAACGGCCGTAAAGCACAAAAACAGTGAGTTTTTCTACATAACTCTCAAACATGTATCGAGTCTTATGGTCGTTGTAAATCGTCCGTGAATCCTATAATAATGGGCAATATCTCATGAAAACGGCTATAAATCCTAAAAACTATGAGTTTTTAGTTATATCTCTAAAAGATGTAGCTATTCATACGGTCATTATAAATCGCCCTGGAACCACAAAATTATGGGCAATAGCTCATGAAAATGGCCATAAATCCTAAAAACTATGAGTTTTTCGTCATATCTCTCAAACGTGTATATGATCTTATGGTCGTTATAAGTCGCCCTAGAACCCCCGAACTATGGGCAATAGCTCATGAAAACGTCCATAAAGCCTAAAAACTACGAGTTTTTGGTCATATCTCTCAAACATGTATCGGGTCTTATGGTCGTCATAAATCGCCCTACAACCCCAAAACTGTGGGAAATAGCTCATGAAAACGGCCATAAAACACAAAACGACGAGTTTTTGGTCATAACTCACAAACATGTGTCGGGTCATATGGTCGTTCTAAATCTCCCTACAGCCCCAAAACTATGGGCAATAGCTCATTTAAATGGCCATAAAGCGCGAAAACAACAAGTTTTTGGTCATAACTCTCAATCATGTATCAGGTCTTATGGTCGTTGTATATCGCCCGCGAATCCTATAAAAGTGGGCAATATCTCATGAAAACGGCCATAAAGCGCGAAAACTACGAGTTTTCGGTCATAACTATAAAACATGTATCGGGTCTTATGGTTGTTATAAATCGCCCTGTAACCCCAGAACTGTGGGAAATAGCTCATGAAAACGGCCATAAAACGCGAAAACCACAAGTTTTTGGTCATAACTCACAAACATGTGTTGAGTCATATGGTCGTTCTAAATCTCCCTAGAGCCCCAAAACTATGGGCAATAACTCATGAAAATGACCATAAAGTGCGAAAACGGCGAGTTTTGGTCATAACTCTCAAACATGTATCGGGTCTTATAGTCATCGCCCACGAATCCTATAATAGTGGGCAATATCTCATGAAAACGGCCATAAATCCTGAAAACTACGAGTTTTTGGTCATATCCCTCAAACATGTAGCTGGTCTTATGGTCATTATAAATCGCCCTGCAACCCCAAAACTATGGGAAATAGCTCATGATAACCTCCATAAAACGCGAAATCGACGAGTTTTTGGTTATAACTCCCAACATGTGTCGGGTCATATGGTCATTCTAAATCTCCCTACAACCCCAAAACTATGGACAATAGCTCATGAAAATGGCCGTAAAGCGCGAAAACGGCGAGTTTTTGGTCATAACTCTCGAACAGGTATCGGGTCTTATGGTCGTTGTAAATTTCCCGCGAATCCTATAATAGTGGGCAATATCTCATGAAAATGGCCATAAATCCTGAAAACTATGATTTTTTGGTCATGTGTCTCAAACATGTAGCTGTTCTTACGGTCATATAAATCGCCCTGGAACCACAAAATTATGGGCAATAGGTCATGAAAACGGCCATAAATCGTAAAAACTATGAGTTTTTCGTCAGATCTCTAAAACATGTATATGATCTGATGGTCGTTATAAGTCGCCCTGGAACCCCGGAACTATGGGCAATAGCTCATGAAAACGGCCATAAAGCCTAAAATCTACGAGTTTTTGGTCATATATCTCAATCATGTATCGGGTCTTATGGTCGTTATATACCGCCCTGCAACCCCCAAAACAGTGGGAAATAGCTCATGAAAACGGCCATAAAACACGAAATAACGAGTTTTTGGTCATAACTCACAAACATGTCTCGGGTCATATGGTCGTTCTAAATCTCCCTACAGCCCCAAAACTATGGGCAATAGCTAATGAAAACAGCCATAAAGCGCGAAAACAACGAATTTTTGGTCATAACTCTCAAACATGTATCCGGTCTTATGGTCGTTGTATATCGCCCGCGAATCCTATAACAGTGGGCAATATCTCATGAAAACGACCATAAAGCCTGAAAACAACGAGTTTTTGCTCATATCTCTCAAACATGTAGTTGGTTTTACGGTCGTTATAAATCGCCCTGGAACCCCAAAACTATGGGCAATAACTCATGAAAGCGGCCATAAATCCTAAAATCTATGAGTTTTATGTTAGACCTCTGAAACATGTATATGATCATATGGTCGTTCTAAATCTCCCTATAGCCCCAAAACAATGGGCAATAGCTCATCAAAACGGCCATAAAGCGCGAAAATGCCGAATTTTTGGTCTTAACTGTAAAACATGTATCGGGTCTTATGGTCGTTATAAATCGCCCAGTAACCCCAAAACTGTGGGAAATATCTCATGAAAACGGCCATAAAACACGAAACCCACAAGTTTTTGGTCATAACTCACAAACATTTGTTGGGTCATATGGTCGTTCTAAATCTCCCTACGGCCCCAAAAATATGAACAATAGCTCATGAATACGGCCATAAAGCGTGAAAACGGCGAGTTTTTGGTCATAACTCTCAAACATGTATCGGGTCTTATGGTCGTAGTAAATCGCCCGTGAATCCTATAACAGTGGGCAATATCTCATGGAAACGACCCTAATGCCTGAAAACTACGAGTTTTTGGTCATATCTCTCAAAGATGTAGCTGGTCTTACGGTCATTATAAATCGCCCTGGAACCCCAAAACTATGGGCAATATCTCATGAAAATGGCCATAAATCCTTAAAACTACGAGTTTTTTCGTCATATTTCTCAAACATGTATATGATCTGATGCTCGTTATAAATCGCCCTAGAACCCTGAAACTATGGGCAATAGCTCAGGAAAACGGCCATAAAGCCTAAAAACTACGAGTTTTCGGTCCTATCTCTCAAACATGTATCTGGTCTTATGGTCGTTATAAATCACCCTGTTACCCCCAAACTGTGGGAAATAACTCATGAAAACGGCCATAAAACATGAAACCACAAGTTTTTGGTCATAACTCACAAACATGTGTTGAGTCATATGGTCGTTCTAAATCTCCCTAGAGCCCCAAAACTATGGGCAATAACTCATGAAAATGACCATAAAGCACGAAAACGGCGAGTTTTGGTCATAACTCTCAAACATGTATCGGGTCTTATAGTCATCGCCCACGAATCCTATAACAGTGGGCAATATCTCATGAAAACGGCCATAAATCCTGAAAACTACGAGTTTTTGGTCATATCCCTCAAACATGTAGCTGGTCTTATGGTTATTATAAATCACACTAGAACCACAAAATTATGGGCAACGTCTCATGAAAACGGCCATCAATGCTTAAAACTATGAGTTTTTTCGTCACATCTCTCAAACATGTATATGATCTTATGGTCGTTATAAGTCACCCTGGAACCCCAAAACTATGGGAAATAGATCATGAAAACGGCCATAGAGCGTCAAAACCACGAGTTTTTGGTCATATCTCTCAAACATGTATCTTGTCTTATGGTCGTTATAAATCGCCCTGTAACCCCAAAACTATGGGCAATATCTCATGGAAACGACCCTAAAGCCTGAAAACCACAAGTTTTTGGTCATAACTCACAAACATGTGTTGGGTCATATGGTCGTTCTAAATCTCCCTACGACCCCAAAACTATGGGCAATAGCTCATGAAAACTGCCATAAAGCGCGAAAACGGCGAGTTTTTGGTCATAACTCTTAAACATGTATCAGGTCTTATGGTCATGATAAATCGCCCTACAACCCTAAAACTGTGGGAAATAGCTCATGAAAACGGCCATTAAACGCGAAAACCACGAGTTTTGGTCATAACTCACAAACAAGTGTCGGGTCATATGGTCGTTCTAAATCTCCCTACAGCCCCAAAACTATGGGCAATAGCTCATGAAAACGGCCATAAAGCGCGAAAACGGCGAGTTTTTGGTCATAACTGTCAAACATGTATCAGGTCTTATGGTCGTTATAAATCGCCCAGCAACCCCAAACCTGTGGGAAATAGCTCTTGAAAACGACCATAAAACGCGAAAATGACGAGTTTTTGGTCATAACTCACCAACATGTGTCGGGTCATATGGTCATTCTAAATCTCCCTTCAACCCCAAAACTATGGGTAATAGCTCATGGCAATGGCCGTAAAGCGCGAAAACAGCGCATTTTTGGTCATAACTCTCAAACATGTATCGGGTCTTATGGTCGTTGTAAATCGCCCGCGAATCCTATAATAGTGGGCAATATCTCACGAAAAAGGCCATAAATCATGAAAACTACGAGTTTTTGGTCATATCTCCCAAACATGTAGTTCGTCTTACGGTCATTATAAATCGCCCTAGAACCACAAAATGATAGGCAATAGCTCATGAAAACGGCCATAAAATCCTAAAAACTATGAGTTTTGTTAGATCTCTCAAACATGTATATGATCTTATGGCGTTATTAATCGCCCTGGAACACCAAAACTATGGGAAATAGCTCATGAAGACGACCATAAAACCTAAAAACTACGAGTTTTTGGTCATACATTTCAAACATGTATCTGGTCTTAAGGTCGTTATAAATCGCCTGTAACCCCAAACCTGTGGGAAGTAGCTCATGAAAACGGCCATAAAACGCGAAAACCACAAGTTTTTGGTCATAACTCACAAACATTTGTTGGGTTATATGGTCGTTCTAAATCTCCCTATAGCCCCAAAACTATGGGCAAATATCTCATGAAAACAGCCATAAAGTGAGAAACGGCGAGTTTTTGGTCATAACTCTCAAACATATATCGGGTCTTATGGTCGTTATAAATCGCCCTACAACCCCAAAACTATGGGAAATAGCTCATGAATACGGCCATAAAACGCGAAAACGGCGATTTTTTGGTCATAACTCTCAAAACATATATCGGGTTCTTATGGTCGTTATAAATCGCCTGCAACCCCAAAACTATGGGAAATAGCTCATGAAAACGGCCATAAAACGCGAAAACCACGAGTTTTTGGTCATAACTCACAAACATGTGTCGGGTCATATGGTCGTTCTAAATCGCCCTACAGCCCCAAAACTATGGACAATAGCTCATGAGAATGGCCATTAAGAGCGAAAACGGCGAGTTTTTCCTCATAACTATCAAACATGTATCGAGTGTTACGGTCATTATAAATCGCCCTGCAACCCCAAAACTATGGGAAATAGCTCATGATAACGGCCATAAAACGCGAAAACGACGAGTTTTTGGTTATAACTCCGAACATGTGTCGGGTCATATGGTCATTATAAATCTCCCTACAACACCAAAACTATGGGCAATAGCTCATGAAAAACGGCCGTAAAGCACGAAAACAGTGAGTTTTTCTACATAACTCTCAAACATGTATCGTGTCTTATGGTCGTTGTAAATCGTCCGTGGATCCTATAATAATGGGCAATATCTCATGAAAACGGCTATAAATCCTGAAAACTATGAGTTTTAGTCATATCTCTGAAACATGCAGCTATTCATACGGTCATTATAAATCGCCCTGGAACCACAAAATTATGGGCAATAGCTCATGAAAATGGCCATAAATCCTAAAAACTATGAGTTTTTGGTCAGATCTCTCAAACATGTATATGATCTTATGGTCGTTATAAGTCGCCCTGGAACCCCTGAACTATGGGCAATAGCTCATGAAACGTCCATAAAGCCTAAAAAACTACGAGTTTTTGGTCATATCTCTCAAACATGTATCGGGTCTTATGGTCGTTATAAATCGCCCTGCAACCCCAAAACTGTGGGAAATAGCTCATGAAAACGGCCATAAAACACGAAACA